>JAUUDW010066023.1:0-14057 GCA_032361385.1 Panulirus guttatus
GATAGAAACTATGTGATTAAAACCGCCAAAGTTTCGCTTCATCATTTTCTAGTGACTAAAAAACATTGATAAAAACAATCATCAAAGTGTTAGCATAACTTAACCAAACATAAAAGTGTTACACTTACACGTTTCCCCTGAAAACCATTCTCTTTAAAGATGCCTTCATAGAAAATGAGAATATTAAATGGGTATCACAAGTAAATTTCGTCTGACGTTTTGTGCTGAATATAACGATCTGAAAGGCAACAAAACTACTTTCCACTGACTTACATAACAGACATTGTGCACCGACATGTTACATAACATAAGAGCGTTGAGAATCTAGTACATTTTGCTTTATACTTATTAAAGAAACAGACATTGAAAGTAGAGGAATTTGGAAGGCAAGTGGACGAATCTTTTCACGAGATAAAGATCACATAAATTGGGTCGATATAACAATAGTGGAACTATGTACATCTTTGTGTATGTATCCAGCATAATCACAATTCAACTGTCAATGGTCTTTTTCCTCAACAACATTAATTCGTCAGTAGCAAAGCTCTTTCGTCACCATTAACAATTCTGCAACATTTTATCGATTGGCTGCTTCTAATTCTTTAGAAAAACACCTCTCAAACTCCACTGCTACTTTGGATGTCACTAATAATTGCGAAATTCATTGAGCTCAATGATTAGAAAGTGAATTGTGTATGATAAAAGGAGGGAAAACACACATACTTATTCTCGTTGGCATGAAATGAGAATCCTTCACGTGCAGCGAACGCATCCACACGCCAAAACCATGGAAGATATAATAAAGAAAAATGTAATTCAATCTCATTTGAACGTGTGTGTATGCCGTGGAGGGGGCCACGAACTCAGCGCCATCTACAGGAGTGCGGCACTGACTACGAGCGACAATCATAGAAAATGGCAAATTTAGTTTCATAGAAAAATAACAATCATAGGGTAACTTTAGAGCGTAACCGTATCTCTTAGAATATTACGAATACTGTTCTTTCATCTCGTACAAGTTGCAATTTTGCCTTAATACTGCTTAACGTATATCATATTATACCATATACATACCACATATTTAATGGATAAATAACACATCCTCCCAGATTTTTTCTTTGTCGCCTTTTACACTGCATCTTTCTTTTATGAAATTTTGTTCTCTTGAATTTAGAAGTAAAATCGGATCTAGTTAATACCTAAGAAAGTGTTTTTATTAATAACTGGTCGCCGGTCTCCTAATAAACTTACTTCCTTAAAATAGCTCTACTGAATTTTATCAGAACTGAACAAATATTAGTTACCTAAATTGCTTAAAAAATTAATAAGTTCACTGATACAAAATATTCTTAAATGCCACTATTAATTTGAACTTTTCATCTTTATCATCGCGACTTTATAATTTGCCTCCCCGAAAATTGACTACATCCTGGATACGTGTCAGATAACTGATGAGATCAAATTAATTTAGTAAGTTTGTTACCACAGCTCTAACCACATCAGGTGCGTTTTCCCTTAAACGGGCTTTAAAGTGCTGCTCTTTAACATTTACTATGTAATCCAGCAGCATTTGCATACGATACTTTAACAGTACTGTTACCACTGCCTAATCAATCCTCACCTCTCCTCAAGCTAGGCTACCCTCTCGCCTCATTTGATGTCTTCCATTCTGAATTCCACCTTGTTTTTGAGTTTCTTCGCCTAAGTATACCTCCTCGCCAAATGAACCAAACTTAAATGTAACAATATAAGCAGTTCTTTTATGCCTTGATCACAACCACCAATTCTTGCCACAGTAATGTAAAAGTACGTAAAACATGTTTTAAAAAAAATAATCAGTATAAATGACGAGAACTTTACCTAACATCATTGTTCACTATTATAGTCGAAACGCAACAAACTCATGAACCAACTCCACCAAACATGGCCTCAAACGAAGGACACAGCAAGACACGGACATCATGAGCCCAGAGCAAACTACCAGCTCCCCTTCTTCCAATGAAAAAGGTTACCCACCAATGTCCTCAAAGACCCTTTCTCTATAATTGTTTTACGAACTTTCTATTGAGAAAAAATTCTAAATGAGTGGAACATAAAGTTAATAAACGAAGCAAAATACATGTATTACGTAACGATGAGGAAGTGAGCACAAGGAAATTTGTTTTACGTCTAAAGTGGGATTTTGAGGACCCCAACTGTTTCAACCCCACCCCATTTTAACATCTGCAACAAGAGGCTATTCCCCAGCAGGAAACAACTTGAATCGTATATTTCTCCTGCCATCTCAACGGCTATGTTAAATGAGCATTTTATAAGCTCTTTAGATACTTTACAAATATACATATATTACCTACACTTCGCTGTGATACTATTCAAGGGTGGTGCCATATAATGGTACAGTATCTTGTATTCTACACTTTTACCCAATTTCTTATTTTCCTTAACACGAAAATATTAGACCATAAGCAAAACTATATGCCACAAGTTTGTACGACTTACCTAAACCTAAATAAATCAAGATACCCATCTTAACAAGTAAGATTTTCAACATTTCTACAGTAATAATCACCATCTACTGCATACCTTTTTTTTTTTAAAAAACAAGCACACTATTTCATAAAGCGTCTGAAAAGGATATCCTTGAACACTTAAAGCAAGAGAGTGTTTTAAGAAATATACATTGTGGAGTACCTTAATTTAGGCCATGTTGAAAATCCTTGCTCAAACTTTCGTCGTTGTTTTTCATTTCTCACACACTGTCTGTTCTCTCTACGGACCACATATCACTGTAGGGTCACCCATACATAAGTATACACATCATCAGTACTAAATTTTCAAAGGATGATGCATTTTCTGAAGCAATTTCGTTAGAACACGCCGCGTAACATTTGCTTCGAGCAACAGCACATGTGGCTCTGCGGAGAAGCCACGCCTCCTCGACCTCTCGGCCAATAAGGTTTGCTGATCCATCCAAGATGGCTGACTGATGTTTACATCAAGAGCCAATCATGGCTCTTGACTCATAACGCAGAGATGGAACCCTGATCCAAAATATCGTAATTGCCTATGGTCCACGCGACTTAAAAGTTGTACCCAGAAGTCGATGTTAAGAACCTTATCCTCAACAGGCCGCCATGGTCATTAAAAGAAGGAATGATTAACACAATATCCACCTCCGTGTTTACTGAATGTCGTACGTAGCGCCCCAACTTGGCGGGTTGGGGAAGCTGGTACCCAACCTCCCACTATCGCATTTCAATTTCTAAATGATGGAAGAGAAAAAGGAGCCAAGTGAGGAGTGCTTTTCCTACTCCTCGAAGGCTCGGCCTAGGGTGTATGAATATGATATGAATGTGTGTGTCTGGAAATACCAACGTTAGGCGCCATATTTGACATAGTTTAATAAAATGTAATGATCTAACTTGTGCGCAACGAGTTACTTTATTCCCTAAACGTTAGCATCGCACAGCACAGTCAGAAAGTTAATAATGGTGCAGAACAGTTCTAAATAACCATCTAAAATGTTCAATTTCAAAATTTCTAATTCGTCTCAATACTGAAAATGAACGCAATTAAATACCAATAAAAAGTTTCAAATTTCTTTGTAATGTTCTCAACTATGCTGGCAAATAACAAATACTACTTCCAGATGAAAAAAAAAATGATAAAAATCAATGTCATTGTGTAGTTCAGCTCGGAATCTCTATTAGCATCGAATAAGTGACTGCTGTGTTCTGAACTGTTAGTTTAGTGTTTAGAAAAAATAACAATTATGGTTAATGATTTAGAGCTTTTTATTTTATTCAGACGACATCACTCGGGATAAAATTGGTTATGTATATAAGGGCAAATGTGGGCTCAGTGTAAAAGTAGGTAATCCACGTGTAAGATATGAAAAGTTTTAAAAAACTCATCCAGTCTTACCTAACGGCCAAAATGGCAGTAGAAATTCCCAATACCGTATCATTCCTGTCTCCTACTCAGCATCGCGTTTTCTCCCAATTATTTACACTTGGCACTAAATTGGCTGTTCGTGGCCATGTGTTTGATTGGCGTATTTCAACTGTATATGAGACTGAAAGTGTGGTTTCAGGGACTTCACTAATTTTTTACTGGGAGCTGGATCCATTCACTGACTAATCTCACTGAGAAAGAAATATTTTTGGTTGATCTAATTGGGTTCTTTCTTTGATGAGCTTTGTACTTTTTTGACACGTGTCCCATAGTCAGAGTTGAGTTGTTACAGTTTTTTCTGTAGATATACCTTCATTACCATTCAGAATCTCGATAACTTTGATAAAGTAACTTATCTCCAAGTTACAACGTCACATGCATTCATGGTATGGTAATCCTCTGCATTACTCAATCAGATGAGCTGTACATTGACCCAAATAGCATTCTACTGCATCAAACATCAATTGATGCACTTAGCACTGAAAGTGTTCAAATAAAGATATAAGACTTAACAGTGTGTATGGTTAAGAGTTTTATGATCCTCTATGATAAATGTTGTACATTAAATAAAAATCTACTACACTTTGTCTCTTTATTGTCGTTTTATTGTCCAAGGCTGACTAGTAATTACTAAACAAAATTATTCCCATTACAAAAGTTAGCATGAATTTCTCTGGAACTTGCTTAAATATAATAATATAGCAGTGACAGAACTTTTTTCCAATTACAAACCAAGATAAACAGAATAAACAAATGCATCTGTAAGAACTGCCCTAAACAAGTTTAAGGTGATTCATAACTTTATACACAATGTATTCATGTTCCCAGGAATTTAATGACTTACAAATTTGGCTTTATCTCTAATATGTTTCCTTTAGATGTGTAGCTATGAAAACTGAGGTTTATAGAGTATTATTATCTCTAAAATCCAAGAAAAAATACAAAGAGAATTTTAATATAAAGCATGACTCTCAGTATTGTGTGAATTACCTCTGATCTAGTTTGTAGCTATACATACGCACCAATTCTAAGACTGCAGTCCTTGTGGTTTTAATGAAGCCAGTTCAGCATTATAGGTCTGAATAGTGCCTTGTCTGTTGTTAACTTGGAACATAGGTATCATTGAAACGTTTGAAACAAGTTGGAGCATATATATTAGAGTTCTTCACATATATAAAGAACATTTCTTACATTTGAACATCTGTAAAATCTCACTGCTGATGTTCCTAAGTTTAAAAATATATTACAATGAGGCTGTGTGTTCAACTGACAAATGAAGAGTGAAGATCAACAGACATTTTTTTTTGGCAACAATGGGTAAGCCCCAACTGGTATCACAGAACTGGACTTTTCTACGGCTGAATCTGCTGATGTCATTGTATCTAAACTATAAAAGTCGATATATAAAGAAGTAACTGACTAGACTGATGAAACTTGGATGTGTCAACGACTGTCCGTCTATAGAATTCTTTTGAACAACTTTACTACAACAATGCCTATGATATAGACTTCTATAGCAAATGAAGCTAATTAAACATTATACACCAATAATGTTTCTGACAGGGTTGTTACTCACTGCTAATGATGCATATAATACAAAATATAATAACAGGGTTTCTTGACTAACCAGAACATATTCTATGTCACCGCAGCCAAACCTTGCCTTACAGCCTCAGTCAAGAGTTAAGATGCACTATGATTCCCTGCAGATAAAAAAAAATCCAAATACAGTAACTATATCTCGGTATGTACAGTCTCACCACAATTATATTTCCCTCCTTAAAGTTAATGTTAGGTTTATATACATGGCCATGTGGTATTCCTAGGACCATCACATGAACAGACACACAAGCACTCTTAAACACATGTACCCATACATTGCACATACCCATACATGCACATACTAATCTGACATGCGTGGTGACTAATATACAATAGTCCTCCTTTGAATGATCGAGGCACTTTAGGGGGGACTTGAGCGAACACGAGACCACGATTCAGGCATAGAAAATGGACTGCGGCTCGTAGAAAAGAATCATTCTATTTGGAAGAGACTTCCAGAATCTGTACAAAGGTGAGGATGTAGAGGAGATAACGTAATTCTGCTGGGTGATGGTTGAGCAGATATTTAGGAAGGTTCATTCACTGCCCTGACAGCTCTATTACCAAAATATACTCTACACAACAATTTCATAACTTGACACTATAATGATAAAATGTGAAGAGAAATCTAATACAGATTATGGATGTCATTTCACATACAAACCAGTATTTATATTGCTTACATACCCTAAGTTTTTACATTTACTTGTAATGCCAGTAACAAAGGATAGACGTAGACCATACAAGACTTTTAGAGTACATACACATACAATATATATATACATATATATGATTATTGTGTTTGTACAGGTTTACTTTTTTTCGGCTAAATAATTCTCCAAAAATTTAAGGAAATTTGTATGGTAAATCAGTGTAGGCCATTCTCCATAACTCATTTTGTCACAACTCTTGCTTCATACATTTATAAAAAATGAATTGTACTGTAAAAAAAGATATAAAGGAATTGTGTGTGCATCAGACAATACATTGTTAACATGATCTAGATCTAGTTTTACAAAACTCTGAATCACTTGAATCATGAGAGTGGATGTTACATGAAAAGATTGTGTTTTTATGTGCCTGATGCTCATTTGCTGTAATGGTAAGTGTAACTCTACATATAAAATATTTCTGGTGAATAATTGCTTTAACAGAGTTGATAGGCAGTGAGTTATTGCTTATTTCTCTGAAAGAAGAGGATATAATGTGACAGGTTTAACATATTCATGCCTATATTTATGCTTTCATATCTTGATGTTAGAACTTCATTTTTCTCTATATTTTGTGCATAATCAGAGCTAGTTAATTATTGTATGATACAATACCATAGCCATAGCAACATTATGTGATTATGGCATCATTTATGAAACACAAAATAGAGTATAGGTGTAAATTGGTATTGCATCTTGTGAATGACAATCCCTCCCTTACTAAAAAAGAGAGTGTCTGTAAAGTGTGTTTTATATTCAAGGGCTTACAGGGACATTCATAGCTGGTTGAAAGGTTTAAAAACTGTTTAGATTTAGTTTAACCCTTAAACTGCAACCTACATCCTTTGTCAGTACATGATCAATGGTGACACATATCACGAGACATTATCAGTTCATCTTCCCACATATGTCAATATATAATCTAATCATTGTTTCCTTATACAAATAGGTTTGCAAACAATTATCTGGAATTACTTGAAGCTACTATCAGATAAGAAGCGTTATAGCCAGATCAACAGGAAAAGCATAAAATGAAGAAAGTACTGCAGCTGTGATCCAATGACGTATAGTATGCTTTTCTTTGTGTCATACACTGAAGGACTCACAGACTTACAATTGGTGATTCATGTCTATAATTGGTTCGCAGATGTGTAGGAGAGATACATGAAAATAATCTTCAATTTTTAAAAAGCAGTTGAACTGCAACCATAATGTAATTATATGAAAATTTGCTTATCTGTTATATGTCCTGAAAATCTTTATCTTTGTATTAAGCATCAGTTGTTAAGATAATGTTTTACAGTATGAGACGACTGATTTTACAGCTATCTGTGGGCCCTGTTGAAAACACCTGACACCTTTTAAAACTAATTCATACAGCAAGTGCCAAGTGAGTATAGGTAATATAGTTACTATCGTTTTACAAACTGTCCCATTAGGTGACTGAGATGATAAGCAGACATAAGATTTCCATATTAACAAATTATATTTTAAATTAGAAAAAAAAATCTGTTTTATATGCAGCATTACACTTACGACCATTATATTCATCAAAAAATACATCAATATTTAAGACTTGTACTTTAAGTAAGTCTGTTCCACCATCTTTCAACATATTTGTTACCCTATATGATGTAGTGCATATTCATGAGGAAATCATAGAATTTTCTAGGGGTGCTTAAAAAACAATGATTTCCATGTTTAAATTTAAAATCTAAAAAGCATAAAAGATTGAAAAAATATTGACAAATATAGCTCATATGCAGGCTTGTTTACATTTTGGTAGAAAGTGACTTTTGCATATTTGAAATGATAGGAGCTGAACATTTCACTGAACAGCAAAGTGTAACATTGAGTTTCTGGAGTGTCGTAGGTTTATGACACAGCAAAGCATAGCTAGCTAAGTTTACAAGCCTTTGGTCATACATCAAGTAGGTGTAAGAAAAAAATTAATTATGGTTTCAGATAAACACAACTCTGGGGTGGTATAATGCAAATATCTAAATTATGTCTGGAGAGATTAAACAAGGCTTTCATTTTAGACTGTAACCTGATAATATTTGGTGTATTTAGATTATCTTTTCAATAAGCTGGGTGCCCCACCTCTGATTTAGTTCTGTCACCTCAGAATGGTCATCATTTTGTGCCCTGTCTAACCATCCAAGTGTCATAATCTTAGACATCTTAGTTCAAGAAAAAATTAGATTTACTGTAGAAAGATACCCATATGCTTTACTGTGCTGAAAACCCACTCCATAAATAAAATTCACAAGTGTAGTTGTTGATTTGAAAACCTATACAAGTAATATCTAAGAATGCAGCTAATGATTGACGGTAACTAGAACACTTGAGGTTGGAGCAAGCACCAATACCAGGCCATAAGAATACCATGCCTGTTGTGTAAAAGAAAATCCAAGTGTAATGAGATTATTCACTACGAATGCAAATGAAGGAAAGGAGATGCATTATGAGGAAAGAAATAGGAGATTAAAATGAAGATGAAAAATACAAGATATAAAACAAAATGGATGTTCAACAAAGTTAAAGGTGAAGATACTGAACAACAGAATAGCGGATGAGAGGAAGGGAATTAGAAATGAAGCATGGATAAAAGAATTGAAAAATAAAAATGTGTCATTATGGTAAAACAAACAACTTTAAGATTATAGGTCAGTGACAAGTGAAGGGGAAATTAACTTACATTTCATAATGCCAACTGCTACTGAGTGGCATGATCCCTCCCTTACTGCAAGGAGTTAGGTTGTTTTGGGCCTCTAACATAATGAGTGACCAACCCTGAGCATATCATAGCAATCATCTCCCAAGTAAATTCGGCACCCAATAATAAATTAGGGTCTTTGAGCTGTGTTTGCTGAGCACTACCTGTAACCCCATTCTAAGTAAATGTGGTAGAGTCCATTTTAATGAACTGTAATGAGGGGGCTGTAGCTACCATATGAGAAATCAATCTTATATTGAATACACAGCATTCCCCTACAGAAGGAAATCATGAGGTGCTTTTCAAAGTATACCTTGGTACAGATGATATTGGTTATTCAAAGTATACTTTGGTATAAAGGAATGAAATGACAGTGGCATGAAAAATTTAACAAATCATGATCAAAACAAGTATTTGGTCTGAATTTGTTAGTGTAGTTTTGGAGTACATGGAATTTTACAAGTCACTGAGATTATTTCAGTACTCGCCACATGAAAAAAATGCTTGTCACTTTTTATAAAAACTAAATATATTTCTGTATATACTTTGGTCACATTAAGCTATTTAATTTAATTTATCACCTACATAGCTCTACTTTTTGTCACTGGTAATGAATGTCTAGTGTTTTCTAAAGGTTTGGCTGTATATTCCTCTTCACTGATTAGCATCCTGGAATCTGTGTCCATAGAAAAATGATGAGGAACTGCTTTGTCGTTATTGTTCATATATACCTTTTAGGCATAAAGTTCTTTTAACTTCACATGACTAGCAACAATAAAAAGAACTGCCTTTCAAGCAATTACCACACCACTGGCATCAGTAATCTTATCAAAAATCATGATATTCGTCACTCATAACACTACAGTTAACAGAGAAATAACCCTGAAATGGATTTTGAGTAATTCACAACACTAATCACTGCAAAATTCTCCATAAAACTTATCTCACATTACTGGCAAGACTGTAGTCAGCAAAACCACCACTGAAGCTTGTCACATCATTGGCAGTACTGATGTTGGCTAAGATTACTGAGAACACTATCATGAAAACATCCCCAGATAACTGTTCCCTCTTGGGGGGAACTGCAGCTCCTGGGATGTCTAGAAGTCCGTATAGCTTCAACTGGGGGCTAAGAGTGATGACAAGACTAGCACCATGAAGGCCAGGAAGTAGACATAGGTTTGTGGGTAGTGTGAATGGGCATGGCTGCTGTAATAGGAGAGGATGGGGCAATTGGGACACTGGTATGACCCACACACCTGGCAGATGTCCAATGTTACTGAAGACATGTCCAGCAGCTCAATTGCATACAGCTCTGTTGGAAAAGTGGTGCAGCATTACTAAGGGTGGGATTTTTAAATCACAAAAGTAAATAAATAAGCAAAAGTAAAAAATACTGTCAAGCTTACACAATATGCTCAACCTGTTTACAAAAACAGATACCTTTACACCAGTATCACATCTTCTGATTGCAGGTTAAGATAGATGGTAGCAAGAGATTATCATAAGTTTTGATGATTTGTTATCTTTAACATGAAATGGACAGTAACCATATCACAGAAGGACCTGTGATGCAAGAAAAACATTGCTTAAACAAGATATTTCTTCTGAATGGCCAAATCAACTGGAAGTGACGGAGTAAATCCAATCATAGTCCTTTCTTGTTTATTCTGTAGCTTACTGTCCTATGACAGATGGATAGTAACTTAACCTATGACCACTTTGCAAACACACCTTTCATTTTCAAGCATTTTAATACATGGGCATTTTAGTTCTTTGATTAATGTGTGATGGGGTTACATTCACTATCATTTATGAAATATGCTGGGACAAAAGTTTAAGACAGTTTTGCAAGATAGATCATCCCATTTGCGTTAGGTCTGTAGCAATTCATAAAAAAGAAGAAACAGAATCTGTTGCAAAGACCTTTCATGCACTATGCATGAATAATACTACACACAGGTAATAGTTGCAAAACTATCAAAGAGAAAAGACTTCTCTTACTGTAACTACATGAATACTGAACTAACAGATCCCTTTTGCACTCTAAAATTTCCTTCCCTTACAAAAATCTGATATAGAATCCATGCCTATAGCAACACTGACCTGTGGAATAATACTCATACACCTTCACTGGCAAGACTTTAGTCAGGTTGGCCACTGGGAACCATCGCTCCACCGAGAATTTGACGCACGTGTCTGTGCCACCCAGCTGGAAATAAGAAATAAGAGTAAGGGAACAGCGCACGGCATATCTTTACTAAATGTAAGTATGACTAATTTACTACAATAGATTTCTTAATATTTGCTCATGTTTTCCTGCCTTAGTGAGGTAGCAGGTCATACATTAAATCCATTGTAGGAGATGGTCACTATATGCTTGAAGAATCATTGAAACCAGGCTTAGGCATGGGTGTATTAGGTATGTGGCTTGTTGATAGGGATGGAGTTGCCATAGCTGGATCTGTACAACGTTCTGATGTTTTCTTAAGCAGTTCTTGCAATATCACTTACATCACGTAATTAGTCACATCAGCAACTCAAAATAGAGCAAAAAATAGACGAAGAAAACATAAGGATTAAGGGCAATGCCTGAACAATAAAGCAGTAAATTCTACAAACACGAACATCATTTCATTGAGCACCATTACCCTTTCAATTGGGGGATTATAGATTGCTAAAGTTTAAAATGGTGGACTGGAGATGTTCGAATGTATTTAATTCTAAATATAAGCAAAAGTAATGAAATTATGAGGAAGTGATTTGAATCTAAAACTGAATATATTTCTTTCTCTTACCTTTTCAAAAAAGAAAGTGACTTTCCTTTGCTGAAAATCAGCTCTTCGGAGAGTGGGCACAGCACGTGAGGCAACATACTCCTGCAGTGTTGTTTTCAATGCTCCATATCCCGTTGGTACTGTTACTTCAAGTAGAGAGATCCCAGATGTGTCACTTGCCTCTTTGAACAGCCACTGTACACACGTGATGAACGTTAATGAAGATCCATTATGTCCATGCCAGGTGGCACTTGTCCGGACTCGGAATGCTGGTGTTGGTGGTGAAGCCAGATGGTGAGGCTCAGCAACATGATACTTGGAAGTGAGTTGGAGTACTGCTGCACCTCGGCCTTTACCCTGTACTCTTACACTGCCCCACCGACCATCCACCTAATTAGATAAGATTGGCTTTCACATGATTATATACACATATGAATTAGGGATAATACTGACTGGATCTAAAATAATAACTGAACAAAATAATGTGTACAACACAAATACAGTGAATAAAATATAAATAAAAGGATATCAGAATACAATGATTGTCAAACTAAACCCATACCTAACAGTGTTAATGCTAAGCTTTATAATAAACAATTCACAAGGATAGAAGTTCTCATTGAGGCCATGCATTGAATGAAATAGAGATAAAAATGTTTTTGAGGAAGTAGAAACTTTGCATTTTAACCCTTTACATGTACAAATGAAATTCTTTGTTACAAAATCAACATCCAAAAACAAAGATCTTTGCACAAAGAATTCCTGCCACAATTGCAAAGATACATTCTGGGGTGGAGTAAGGCAGGGGATATATATGGATGCTGAATGCTTGCACAGCACAATCACTCTCAGTTAACCTGCAGACACGACAGGGAGAGAAGTGCAGAGTTTGTGTTGGTATTTCCACATTTACCAATTTCTGCTGATTTACAGTATATACAGAATCTGTATACAAGTGACTGATACAGTTACTAATGAAGTATATTTACAAACTGATTTGTTTAGGATTAGAGTGAACTGACACTCTTGCCACCAATACGCATGGTAGAGAAAATGAATATTAAGGTAAATATGAAAGGAACAATATCCTCTCTTATCTCCGATAGCTGCAGAACAGTAATCCCTCTGTGAGTATTACAAGGTCAAGTTTACTTTCATACTGTTAATCTCTCATTCTGTAAGGGTAAAACAATGTAAGCATTCAGAAGCCTCAAATGTTTAGGAAATGGAAAAACCTGTGTGGATGTTAGAGCATTAAAAGAGGATAGATCATAGTTGTTAAGAAAGATCTAAAGTTTAGCTGCAAGGTAAAAGAACCAGATATCTTAGATGCCCACTCTCAAGTCCTCAATTGCCAGACAGTAATTATGCAAGACATATCTTGCATCAGCTAGTATTAACCCTGTTGGCTAATTTGGTACAGCAGAGTTCATAATCACTAATACTGTTCACAATCAATAAGTCTTTATTACCACAACATTTTGTTACAATAAAAATGGTGCAGTTTGTATCTATGATTATAGAACAACTTGAGTTTATACTGACCTGATGTGTTTGTAGGTGAAGGAAGTTGTCCGGGGTAATGTAGAAGGTTCTTGCTTGGGTGTGGTCATGCAAGGGCTCTACCGTCACTGTTAGCTGAGTGTCACGTGCTCGGCCCTCCCGCTGGGAATACTCATAAAGTGCCTCCCATGCTGCTAGAGTGTCCTGCAAGGTAAGATATCTTAAAGGAGAGTGTCTTGGGCTATGCTGGTTCACATGAACTCTACCATCTTTCCATGGTATTTGGATATTTTATTGAATGAAGTATGTAACAATAATGCTTGATATATGGACAAGATAGAACAAAATAAATATCTTATCCATTCTAAACATAGTATGCTTACTAAAAAATAATCAAAGTACATGCTTGAAAAATAAAATACACAAGAACCTAAGTACACTAATATAATATCCACTGTCCACTTTGTTGATCTGGTCCATTCATATAGCACTTTTATACTATAAAAGCATTTCTTAACATCCATATCTCTAAGTTTCTTACTTAATTTCATTTTATGTCCCCTGGTTACTCTATCACTACATCATCCCAACAACTGTCAACTGTCCACTTTGGTGATCTTTAAAAATTTGAAGGTTATGATTAGTTCATTCCTCATTCTTATTTCTTCCAAGGTGGGAAAAGTCCCAGCCTGTGGACATGGCTGATGTCCTAAGTGCTGTCAAAGCCTTGTAAAAGGGGTTATAGGACAGGTTAAATAATTATGAAGCTGACATGCAGCCCTTTGTGAACTT
>JAUUDW010066135.1:0-16324 GCA_032361385.1 Panulirus guttatus
TATACAATATGCAAATAGGTAAATTATGAATCAGTGATTACATAAACGACTACAGTTAGCGTAAGAATGGTAACCAATAAAGCTCTGGTAATCATTCATCTGCCTCTCAAACTTGTCGGTTGCGTCCACATTATACCACCACGCCAGGAACGACAGGAGGGAGTTCAGGATGGTCTGAACAAGAACAAATCCATCATCCGTCAGAGACACGTTAGTAACTATCGCAGTGTCAGGTTTGAACCAGCATCACTACTCTTACTCGATTCCTCCTCACTTCGCGAGGAAACAGTGATAGAAAAAAATCATCTATCTTCAAGAGAAACAATAACGTCACTGATGCTGATTATCATAATTCACAATTATCTTCATGGGTAGACACACGCAATCCAGCTTTACGAGTCAGCGCTGGCAATACGATGTGCAACAACCAAACTTCGTTTACACTGAATTTTTCTTGCTCAGGTCAGAGGGGTGAATGCTCACGGTTGGTTACTTCGTTCTGTTGTTCGGTTGCCTGTTTTTCTTTAAAGGCTACCAACTACCAGGGGCATTAAAGCCGTCAGCATAAAGTTACAGATAACCATTACACGAAAAATCCTGAACACCCTTTTTTTTCAGGTGTTACGGGTAATTCCAAGACTGTACACGCTCTCACTTCACGTAGGACATCCTCGTTAACCTAGTGGTGGTTCTGCCAAATACCGTCAAGCGAGCGACTCCTCCGTTGACAAAGTAAAAAGATTATTACAGTGATGATGAACTGAACTGTGTATGATACCGGAATAACACTTGCTCTGTTTGATACGCGAGTATTAATAGCAATCATGCTCCCCAGGCTTATTGCTGGCCTTATATTACGAGATTGTGCGGGTACGATTAATAAACCATCTTTGATAAGTTGATGGACAGCTGTGTAAAGATCCTCTGCTTGTTAAGCACTGAGCCTTCCATACAACTGTGGCTCAAAAGGTCCAGTCACGCAGAGCGGTCCTCAAACAGATCAGGCTTTGCATAAAAAGATATATAAACAAATGGACGAAATATAAAGAGTAGACTACGAGTTTTTGAATTGGAAACTTCACCCTTTATCGTGGATGTTAAGCGTGATAAGTTAGTGTAAACAAGACTCAAACAACACGAAGACCCAGCCATGAGCTGCCAATAACCACACGGTATTCAAGTGACGCAGGGAATTGTAGAGTGTTATGATGTCTTCACTTTATAAATGGCAGAATCACACGAGCAAGCCAGCCCACGGGAGCATGAGCCGAGGTAAATGTTACAAACAGACGAGGGAAAGGAAAACCATAACAACGTTGGAGAAAGCGAGCAAGTTATGTAAATTCTGACTTCAAATGCGGCGAGATGATAATCTGGTTTGTTTTCAAGCAGGCTGGTGCTACAGCAGTGCTCATTATGAGGAATTAATCTCTGTATAACAGGAAGAACTATTCACAAGAGGATAACCTTCATCTGAACTGGACTCCTGGTTTCTTAGAAGCAGACTTTGGCTAATTCTGCAATCAGGGGCTTTCAAGATGTGAGCCACTTTCACGGTAATACCAGGTAAAAGTGGTGGAATCATAGAATCGTAAAAGGAGATGGGAAAGTCGTGAGGAGCTTTAAAAATAGAAAGAAGGCACTTGGTTCAGAGATCAAAGGAAATCATATCTATTCTCACGGAAAGCTGCCAGATGCCGCAGGCTGTCATGCGGGACATTATCATCATTTTCATCATTATTATTATCATTACCATTATTTTCATCATTATCATTGTCTTTAAAGCGTATCACTTCTCAAGTGGAAAATGTAAAACATCATGTGTTTAAACTGAAACTGCTGAAAACGTAACTGTTTTTTTTTCTTTTACATCTAACAATGTTTTGGCTACGAACCGTATAGTCGAGAAATAAAATAATATACTGAGGTCATTGGAAATAATAATGTAACGTATGATGACAACTTCTACATGTTACCACACATTTCATAAAGTATGTAAATTTGCAAGTGAGACGGATTAATTAAGTAAAAGTGCAACTTCATATTCAAAATGAAATGACTGCAGGTAACAACTAAAGCTGCACAAAATATAGCCAGGGGAAACGAACGGAAAGTGAGACAGAGAGAGACTTATGTAGATGGAGACAATAACGACGTGAGAAAATAATTTAACTTCTAGGGTTGGCCATAACGACACAAGTGAGGCGGTTGGCGACAGTTTGAAGCTCGTAAAACAAAGGCTCGGCGCGCCAAGATCTCCACACCCCAGCGCATGTTACAACCTCAGGCGAATTTCTCAACTGCTTGACGAGGAAATGGTTCGAGCGCCCAGAAATTGCTTTGGCTAGTGAAGCTTTATTAGGTATCAAGAGAGGGGGGGAAATGTTGTGGTGAAAATATGAATCAAGGAGAGATACCGAAATAGAAGCGATTTCTGTTAGGGTAAGTGTCGGTCAGAGCGACACAGAACGGGAAACATAGGTCGGATGAGTTAGCTGAGGTTACGGGAACGTGAGAGAGAAGCTTATAAAACATTATAGAGAACCATAGATTTATTACAGAACGTTTCCCAAGTCTGACGTACACAGTCGCCTCTTCTCGACAAAGTTATGTGGTCTTGCTCTGAGAAACTACAACCGAGAAAAAAAGATGTGAAGTATGAGGAATAATAACTGTATAGGAAATAAAAAAGAATGAATAGATAGGAGGACGTATACCAAAAAGGGTGAGGGACCATATAAGCAGCGAGCGATTATGATCTACGAATTTTCTTTAATGCCTCAATAAAGTCTATTTTTTCTTTTTAACTGGTGGTTATTACTTACAGTTGATGGGCTTAATGACCCGGGTGGCCAGTAGGCCTAACACCCAACCATCCAACCAGAAAGGTGCAGAGAACTACACAAAGATAAGGTTAGTCTAGGCCTATCAACTGCTAGGGCCGTTATGGCAGTCAACGTTTAAGTTCCTACATCCGCCAACCGGCATTTTTAAAATCTTCTCCAACTGTTGAATATAATCCTAATACCGTATACACTCCCACCACGCATGTGGCTCATTTTGAAAGTCTAAGAGATGAACTGAGTTTAATGACATCAAAAGGCTTTTTCCCCGTACAAGATAAAAAAATTAAACGACTGTCCAGCAGAAAATTTGAAACATTCAAGAAATCAGAGACCCAAATGTGAACAGTTGGTAAATTACTGAGATCCTGAAAACTGAAAAAAGTCTAACGAAACTCAACAGCGTTAGGCTTCAATTCTCTGCTGACATCAGATCTGCAACTTAAGTGCAAGATCGAAATAACACTATACTTTATAACTCATAGTGTTTAGGTTTTTAGGAAGTAATCTGGTTAGTATTCAACGATGTTTGTTTAACGAGAAACGCTGACCAGCAACAGAACGCAGAATCGTTCAGCAGCAACGGGTGAGAATTCATTTAAAGGGACTTTGTGAGTTTCAGCTAATTAGATTCTATGCAAGGGCGGTCGATTGGAGAGTCTTCTCTCTCTCTCTCTCTCTCTCCATTTTCCAACCGCACTCTACCATCTGTGCTAGTTCCCTTTATAATGACCAACATGAACATTGAATGGAACACTGTGACCATTCGTGAGTGTCTTTTTTTTATCATACATTTAAAATAAACGTATTCCGAACAACGAGGAGCTCATCACTCTACCACTGGCAAGAGCTCCCTGCACATAAATAATTTTCTACATACCAAATCTGATGTAATAGGATGACAGTATATGTGGCCATGGGACATATTTATGTTTTGATCATAAGTTTTAGAAATTACTCACGATTCTATTATTGTTACCTCTAAAGCAGATCTAACTTTAGCGATGTCGCAAACACCATTCCAGTCAATGCAATGGTCCTCCTTAACTTTATGTTGAGAGAAGGCAATGAAATAGTGTCTTGTTTCAACATTAAGTTAAGGAGAACAATCATAATGACAAGAATACAGCTTGCTGCAATGCCAGAGTTGGGTCTCCTTTAGAGAAAATGAATAGAATATTTTCAAACAATTACCATCAAAACACAAATAATATCCTATGGCCACTTTCACTGTAATCCGGTAATACCAAATTTGATATGTAAAAAGTTTCTGCCCAAGTGAACTGTTTTGTCCTGAAAGTGTCAATTTGATATGTAAAGGGTTCCTGCCCAGTCGACTTTTCTCGACCTGACTTGTCAATCAGGCTTAACTAAGCCCACATTGACCTGAGTTTTCCTATATACATTATATATAGTAGGCCGTCAATGTAAAGTACAATAGCAATTGAATGAAAACTTGACCACCCTCTTTTATGTTCCTGATAATTATAACAACCATACACGCTCTCACTGCATATATAAACCTTTATGAAGTGTCAATTCAAAGCATATTCTAGCCAGATAATCACAGCCACACAGACGAACTATTCCGAGAAAAAAAAATACTTTGCGTCAGAATTTGATCCGACTTGACGGTTTTCTGGGGAGGAAATAAGCCGCTAATCAGGGTGCTTACTTTAGAGATTTACATAAAGAGCTTAAAGATAATTAATGGCCTTAAAAAAAATCCGAAATTAGGGCATTCATCAAGTCGCTTAAATGTGGAGAGAGAAGCTTTTGTTCCTTTTTTTTCTGTGTGTGTGGGAGTAAAGAAAACGAGTGTGGAAGGCGCGGCGCGGCGGTAGCTAGAACTTCAACGGCTTTCCAATAAACCCCGAGCCTGCCTTTCCCTGGCTTCCCCACTGAACGACAACAGCCTTCATATGGAACACTTGTCTGGCTACACCTTGTTATTTCCTCTTAATGAGTAATACATACTTGATACGCGGACGTTTTTAAGGTTGGGCAAGATGGCGTTTCAGGCTAAAAATTTGTTTGAAATTCAGGTTTCAACATTTTTTTTCCTTTTCTCATTTGAGGTATGGGTAACATGAATATTCTTTCCTTTGTTTTGCCTCGTCCTTGTTACAGTCGCGCGCAAAATAACATGTAAACGGGGTCAGTGTGCATGTACTTTGAGTAGGAATATTCCACCCAATCTATTCACATAACCGAGTCGCCCGGTGACGAAACCCCAATAACAACGACGTAACACAATTTAGTACATTGCCCTCTGACCGATGCGTATTATACAACACTTAAAATCGTAACCCTGACCAGCAGAGCTTGAAACACATACAGACTTTTATGTAAGTCCTGCATTTATCATCGATATGAGTTGTGTATGAAATATCTTATTTGATTATCACATTCGTCTGACGCACTGTCAAACTGACCTACTATGAAAAACAAAGTTTTTTCCAAAATTCAATCTGTTCTTTTTTTTACGAAAAAGAAGTGTACCACATACATGTTTTCTGAGACTGTAATACATTTGAAGCTTTGACGTGAGCAATAAAACGCGTGGACTGCAAGCATACATAAATTTTAACAACGCTGCCTGGGTTTAATGCGTTTGTGTGTGTGTGTGTGTGTGTGTGTATTCCGTTGAGATTAAAATACTGCAAGCAATTCCATGCTTCCCAAATGTTATCAAATACTATTAGGAGTTACAGTATAAATGAAAATGAGTTTCATAACATCTATGACATCCCGACTAAATAAGATAAATGAACTACACGAGAAGTAAACTTTTTGGTAACTCCATACGGTTTACAGTATTAATTTGAATCTTCCTCTCAGGTAATCTTTGCTAGTTTACAGAACAAATACTTTGCGAACTTTATGATAGGGACTAAAAGAAGCGTTATGCAAAGCAAAACAAATTTCAAGTTATACATGTAAGCAAATCACGTCCAACCTTTAGCTCATTATGCACACTACACATCTGCCTAACATCCCCTCATTCTATGAATATAAACATCTTCATTAACACGGCCAACCCTCACTGCCATTATAAACCTTTTCATAAACTCGGTTGGAACTCAGCGACTCTTACGTCATAACCTACTTTCTCTGTACGTGTTTATGTGTGATATATGCATATTCTTCGCATTATCACTGACATAATTAGGCCTCAGCATTATCATTTTTACTGTCATCACCATAATAACCCGTTAAAGTTGTTGTTTCAAGAGATTTACAACTGACGCGAAAGCTAATGACGTCAACACAGCCAATGAGCTACAAGCTCTCAAAGCCTTGCTACAACAAACAGGTTCACTCTACACATGAACTAGTAGGTTTAACCACACTACAGGAGAACTGGTAGGTATAGTTAACTTCACTACAGGAAAACGAGTAGGTATAACTCCACTACAAGAGAACCAGTAGGTATAACCACTATAGTAGAACCAGTAGGTACAACTCCACTACAGGAGAACTTGTGGGTACAACTCCACTACACGGAAACTAGTGGGCATAACTCCACTTCAGGAGAACTAGTAGGCATATCTCCACTTTACATGTCAGGGACGTTTCAAAAATATAGTTCTGAGATATATACCTTACGTACCTTGCACCTATCCTGGACACCTCAACAATATTTCAACTTTATATTTTTGGATCTGGGTTATAAAAGTGACAAAGTTGCGTTTGAGGAAACCAATCAGAGAGTCATCCGGGGCACTTCAAGTATATTTCAACCTCACTATATTTTTGGATCTATCAAGGGTACTATATAAGGCAGCGTCTGAGGAAAGCAAGCAGTCATTCCCATTTTGTACTGTATCATCAACTAATTAAGAGAGTCAGGACACATTCATACATCCATACAAAGAGATACATGGTGCCATTCGTGTCAGTGGTCCGAGTACCCGTGGAGGAAATGTTACCAGGGGTCATCGACAGCGAGCGCTGGGCAGACGTAGTGTATGACGAGGTCTGGGCAGACTTGGGGCGCGACAAGGTCTCGCGGGTAGTCTCTCGCCAGACTGGAATTCAGGGCACCGTCAGGAAGGACAGACGTGCAGAGGACCCGTGAGCAAAGGCGGGCAAGGCCCCGGCGTGAGGCAGCTGCGCATAAAGTCCAGGCGGATACATCTGCAGTGCGGCCCCAGGCGGGTACATCTGCAGTGCGGCCCCAGATGGGTACATCTGCAGCGCGGCCCCAGGCGGGTACATCTGCAGTGCGGCCCCTGGTGGATACATCTGCAGTGCGGCCCCAGGTGGATACATCTGCAGTGCGGCCCCAGGTGGATACATCTGCAGTGCGGCCCCAGGTGGGTACATCTGCAGTGCGGCCCCAGGAGAGGCGCGGATACCAATGGATCGAGTGGATCCAGGTCCCTTTCCTGCAACACGGCGTTGTCCAGCGAGTGTCCCGCGGTATCGAAAACGAATTCGACGTCAAGATAACATTTCCCCCAATAAGCAGGCGGGACGATCTCATCATTGTGGGAGGCGAAGGCGTGCGGGTTATCAGGGCCGCCAGGCGGATAGCGAGTCTCGTCAGCTTCCGCAACGCATCTGATATCACCCGCCTCCTGGCCCAGAAGCGGCACGTAGGCGAATCCTATCGTCCCGATAGGATCTGGCCCAACGGCCATGTTATGGAGGAAGTCAACATTCCTCAATGGGCGTTCCCACGTATCCTCGGGTACAAGGGAGCAACCATTAACCAGCTCCGACAGCAGCATGGGGTTCATGTCTACATGCCCCGGAAACACGAGCGGCAGCGAAAAACTGAAATCCTGGGAAGGACCAGGAACGTCCAGGAAGCCCGGGCTGCCATCATGGGGCTGGTTCCCTCCCACCAAACGCTGAGGCGATGAACCGCCCACGTTCAACATGAGAGCTGAATATCGCTCCCCAAGAGGAAAGCAGCCGTTGTACTGCTACGGTTATTGATTTTCATTTCCATTTATTAATTCTGAAAATTTACACATTTATTTAAGGGAAAAAAAGGAGTTTAACCGTTACGCTCCTCTTTTTCCAAAAAAACAATTTCTCCTTAATGATATTACTGCTACTTCTATCACTACTACCAACTTAAATAATAATAATAATAATAACAATAATAATAATAATAATAAACTGAAGCATCACACAAATACACTCAAACACATACCTATGTACACTAGGATGTGTTGTGTGTGACAGGTTTTTCATTTCCTCCAGAATTCGTAAATGCTTTCCCTTATTTTTCTTTTTCCCTTTTATTATTCTCTCTATGTTTCAATTAAGGCCCGGTCTTGATATTCTGAACGTGCGTGTCACCGTCCATGACTTGGTAAGTTAAGTAAACGCTATGTTAGGTTAGGATAGCTTACATGTTATACTTTATTTGAATATTTCAAGCCAAACTTTCAAATCTGACGCAGTTTATTATATTTCAGTTCGAAAATTCCAGCCAAGGTCATGCCGTCATTATTCAAGGTTCAGCATCGGCGTGCTCATGGGGTTTAATAAGATAAGCCTATCGTGATGGCTAACTTGTTGTAGCACCCTCAATCTGGGCCTGGGGTCAGGTCAAAGATCACGCCTCGTGCTTTCATTTTCTTTGCTCGGGTTTAGGGTGCCCAGACAACTGGCGTGTTGTTGGGTCCTGAAGGCGAGTTCGACTCTGACAATGTCCACGAACACTCACCTGCAGAAGCAGGCATCTAAGTAGGTCACCAGTATTCAGAGGGCGTCGGGGAACCAAAAGGGCACGAAGCAACCTACTGATCCGTGGAGATATGGGCCGTATGAAACCCCTCGGTTAGGGGTTCTTCAGGTTCCCCCTCTGGCTCGTGGCCTACATAATTTCTTTGAAACAATGGTGGACGGTCATTCGCGTGACGCCGAGATCCGAGAGCCTCGTACGGCAAGCGGCAGGTGATGATGGTAATGGTTTATGACGGTAATCACGGTTGTTAGTCTTGATATATGTCGGGCGGTGGGAGAACCTTTGCGACGCAGGGAATAAAGTATCTGCAATATGTTGGCGGTGAAAGATAATTTACCTTGATGGGAAAAGACGAAGGACTTTCGGTGAGAAAAAAAAGGTGAAATTTTCGGCGTAATGTATTTTCGCGTGTCCAGGTGTCTGCAAAACTGTGTTACGTAACTGATTCCTCGCAACGAATAATGGATTTGCAGACATACGTACGTAAGGAGAAAAATACTTGCAATCAACGAAACAAGCACAAATACAGTAATTTGAGTCGTAAATATTTTCAGCTTTCACGTGAAAATTTACGGTCTATAGGTAGTCTGTACATCTTGGTAAAACGAATTTAACAATTTCTGAAACTTTTCTTTCACAGGGTAAACAGATTCATCAACAAATGAATAAAGAAAAAAAAGGTGGACAAAAGTGGGGAGGGCTATGAAAAATTGGGGGGGATTGTAAGTCAAGCCAGTCAAACAACTATACCAAATTCCAAAACGTTGTGGGGAAGAAGAGGGCTTTGCTTCTGAAACCCCCTTAAGTTAAAAGAAAAAAAATTGAATGTTATTTACCTTGGGTCCATGGCGGTGGCACGTCCATCACAGCAAAAACCTGCCCCACTTATTATTCACAGTTTGTTTCACTAGACCGTATGCTGAAGGTATTTGCGACACTGATCACGACTGGCGATAAGACAGAACACCTAAACTAACAGCCAAGACACAGATAAGCCAATTTATACCTTTCCACGACGGAAAAAATTCACTCAGAGTACGGACGACGCTTGGCCTAAAGCAACGCGCATGCGCACACATTTCGCCTCTTTCAATACAAATTCCTTTCAAGTTAGTTTCTACGTTTCTAAAATCGTAGTCGGGGAAGAACTTCACCTATTTAAGAAAATCATTAACTCCCACAGATTTGTGTGATGCCAATCAAACGTTAAGGCATTATTTGTCAATTTTTTTCGTTCCGAAATCAAATTAAGATCCGTCACATTTCTGTCGTCGTCGTCTGCAATGTTGACATGATCCCACATGGCTGAAAGTGCTGTGCCGGCGGGAGAACGAACGTCGCACGTATATATCAAAAGTGTCCCCGATTACCGAAAGAATCTGAAAGAGGAAAGAGTTAATGGCTACAGTAAGTGCCAGTGACGTAAGTTATTACGGAAAACATTTTTTTTCCACGATGGATTGGCGTCGTTAAGTAGCCATAAACATTTAAGTTTTACGCCCATATATTAAAAACTTTTCGTGTTCCTTTCTGACTGACATGAAATTTTCATATTACAATACAAAGTGAGTGAGAAAAAGGTGAAATTTTGGAGATATATCAAATGTGAACCGATTTTCACTGAAAGGAAAATACTACGAGTCTCTCTTAAAATTGTGAAGGTTGATTTTAAGGACACCATAAAGATAGACATTGAAACCTGTTGAAAAGCATATTAAAAGACTCGTTATATTTAGTACAAGTGATTCAGACTGAAGAGCACGATTTGGACTTCCTTTTCCCCACCTTATGAAGTTTTTTAGAAGTTATCTTCAAGGAAGTTGAGGTAAGAGTATGAATCAGTTATGAATTAATATAGCTTATGAAAACCTAGCCTAACTTCATTAATGAGCCCCTGATTTCCTTATCTATCGGTAATTTAGTCGAAATATCTCAAAAAAAAATTATTTACATCCTCCTGCCATGCAGTATTGGTCTCATGTGGTTAGAAGAAATAACAACACTTGGCAACAATCCTTCACGTTAAGGAATGCAAAAGTCATCAGATTAACTTTGCTAAGGAAAGTTAGTTAAGGTTTTTATAGGTTCTGTTTAATTCCAGGATAATTGTTTACATTTACTTTGAATAGGTACTGTCTTCGTTGGCTTACTGTCTTTTGTTATGGTCTTGTGTACAGTTTAGGAATTACACTATGAAATAGTTGCAGAGAATGATTTGGATTATTATGGTGTACTGAACTATGCTGGAATAGGTCAATAACGGATATGTACATTAGGGCAACTGTGGGGTTGATTAATATAAAAGTAGGTAATACACTTGTAAAATATCGACAGAGTTTATATTGCCTTACTAAGGAGCCATATATATTGAATGGTGATTAATCAGTTTAGCTCCGCATTTGTAAAAGCTTTGGGATATGGCTATATATGTTCTACGTGCTTCATGTTATTCGTTGTGATTATAAAATACCCGCGGAGCCTGCCTTAGATAGGGCATTAGACTTTAATGTTCATGTTAAGTTTGCAGTTGCATATTCGTGTAATATGGGAATAACGAAAGTAGGTAATAAACATGTATAAAACGAACAGAACCACTGATATCATCATCTGACCTCCCTAGCAGTAAAGGTTTTTCATGATTTTCAAGAATATGATCGAAGTAGACCAGTCACGCTCATGAAAACAAACAGACGACACAGCGCGACCCTCATCACGGGACAAACGTGTTGTTGATATGTTTACACTCATATCAGTGATATCTTATGTGTATTCTACTTTTACATGTATTAACCCCGCACATTCATTCAAATAAATAACCGTTATTTATTCAATGTTCCAACTCATGCTCAAAAGGAGTTTCTGTAATCCAAAGGAAATATATAATGCACGTGAAACATATAGCCATATCCCAAAACCAGTTTCGCTGTAGACTTAAACTCATAGTTTCATGAGTTTCCTGATATGTATGATCTCATGTGTAATATGTACTTTGTTCTGTGTTATATTATGATTGTGATTTATGAATTCATTATTTTTCTTGCTATATTGTTAGAGGCATTTGCATGTGTTTTCTCTTAACATGTTGTTTTACTTGCTGTTATGTTAGGATTTCATTTACTTTTAATTTTTTGTATGGTCATGTGTTATTTGGGGTTGCTTATCATAATAAGCTTGAATAATCTTCTTGTTAATAATACGGTTGATGTAATTATATTTCGAAGAAGATTAATATATGATAAACTTTTCAATGTATGTTCCCCTGCTTCAGCCAGGACTAGGTAACTGAATTATTTCATTATACTTAGGTAAGTGGATAATTAGCATTAAGGAAATTGTTTACTATAATTCCAATTTATTTAGCAATATTTTTGTGCTATTGGAGTCCCATTAATTCTGATGAGGGCCCTGCGTTTATGTGCCGAAAGTGCAGAACAGCTGAACAGTAAGTGGTCAGTGCTTTCTTTATAATCAGTTGTATCATGAGCATGACGGATCTTGGGATATTTTGAAACTATTTGTTTTGTTGTAGTGATGATGACGTCTAAAGCGCAAGCGGGAAAGTGTGACTCGTGTTTTCTAGGCTTATGTGTGGCGCATTAGAGTTTAAGACTGAATTATGTTACTGTCATTGTTACATTTGTTGTTCTTGTTGGGATATGAGAGCAGAGGTTACTAAGGCGTGGTGAGGCAGGAGAAAGCTATTTATTTCTACTTGTGTGTTTGTTTTTGATGATAGATAAAGTGGTTTGGTGGGATGGTTATAGTGATTTTACATAACATTGGATGCCCGCAGTGATACAGCCTCGCAAAAGGTGACTTTTCACTCGCTGTGTATCTTCGAGCAAGCAGAGCCCGGCAACACCGCTCGGTAATATTTGATGCTATAATCAGCTGTCCACTCTGGTTTGACGAAATACGGTTCATGACCTCTGTAATTCTTTTGCTCTCCTGCCTGCTGGACAATAATGGCCGTCACAGTACACTTACCGCTGGCAGCAGCAACATCGGAAACTAATTTCAGGAACACACACGCTCTACTTCACTCCCCTACCCTCCTCCCTCTCTCTCCACACACACACACACACACACACACACACACACACACACAAACAAAAAAACGCAAACACAGCCACGAAACTTCAAGGTCTTTACCACTCTCCGTCCTTCACACTCTGCCACCAGACCTCAAGATCTTCATCATCTCTGACTTAGATTATATTCTGAATTTTCACTCCTTCGACTCAGACCAATTACTCCTGTGTTTGAAGGTGTCCTTCCCTCACGCACTGAAAGGCAGGAGACAGGTGTTTGAAGTGGTCAGGTGTGATGTAAGTGAATTGTCCTCAATTAATTCTTAATAAGGGGAATCTTCTTTGCCTGTTGCCTGTAATAATCATTACCATGACCTTCCTGGGTGGAGCGGTGAAACTTCTGTGACATCCTCTCTCATCTCTGTCCTTGTTCCTGTTGTTCTTATACGTCCCACAAGCCATAGACCAGTTTACACCAGCTACGTCTGTCTCTGTACACCTTAGACAGTTTCTGCCACCTACCCAAGTCTCTATAGCCTTAGACAGTTTACCAGTTGTACATTTTCATAGCTTTGTACTACTCACCAGCTATGCACAGCTAGACTACACCTACATGTATTCCCCCTTGATCAAAAAGGCTTTTTTCGTAATTCGAACAGTAATTTATTTTATAGAACAATGATTTGATGTGCTCGTTTCACCGACAGTAATGATGACATTCGACATTTGGAAGTGATATTAAATTGTTCCGTTCCAAGTGTTTCATTGTTCAAAGAACCGTGTCAGGTCCAGGGCTGCTGGCGCCGTCGGGTCCAGGGCTGCTGTTGCCCTCGGGTCCAGGGTTGCTGTTGCCCTCGGGTCCAGGGCTGCTGTTGCCCTCGGGTCCAGGGCTGCTGGCGCCCTCGGGTCACCTCGGGTCACCTCAGGTCCAAAGATGCTGGTCTGGCTCCGGTTGGATGCCCGCGTCTTTTCCCTGTCTTCCTTGAATGCCTGTAACCTTACCTCTCTAGCGACAGTAGGCCGTCCATCAACAGGTCGTCCAGCAGCCGCAAGTCGTCCAGAAACAGGTCGTCAGGCAGCAGATCGTCCAGCAGCAGGAGGTCCTATAGTTAAGAGCTGACTGATTCAAAAGGAGGAGGAGGAGGAGGAACCTGCCTGCCCGTCCGTCTCATCAGCTGTCATTACAGTTGGAGGTGGTCGCGTTAAGGTTCCTCATCGAGTCTTATCCTCGCGGAGGCTGGAGATGTGAAGGCGAGTAATCACGATCAAAGCGGCCAAGTCTTTAAGGTTACCTGAGGCAGCCTCAGAGGGGCCAGGCCAGGCCAGGCCAGGCGCGCTCTGCTGCCTCGCTTCCGATTAAACCGATGAGGTTGGCTGCCGATGGACGTTTTCCCTGGAAGTCGCGTTTTCTTCTTTTAAGGTCTTGATATCAGACGCAAAGGTCGGAGTTGACGCCATGATTTATTAAGATCCGGAATATGTATAGACTTCCAGGCTGGTGATTTGGGGGGCTTGAACGGGGAAACCATATTCTAGCTTACGATCGGTACTGCTCTTGACTTAAATGATGGAGTCGCTTAGATCCCGGGTTATGAATTGTGAGGATGTCCGTCTACAAGGATGGAAGAGAGTGTAAGGAGCACACCTCTTTTTTTGAAGCCCCGAGGGCATTGCTCTCTCTTGAGGTAAAGAAAACGTTGCAGGAAGGCTGAGGTTGGCTACAAATCTCTCTTGGGCCACCTCTTGTCTGTTGGACGGCAGGGGAGTCCGCTTAGTGTGGAGGGATCACGGTCTTTTCTTGTTGATGGTGGAGTGCCCCAGGTCCCTTGATTTGCACTTACTCTGTTTCTGTTGTATGATATTGTCCTCTTCCTCCTCCTGTCCACCAGCGATTCAGAACTATAGGAGTGACTCTGATGTTCCTTACGTTCTTGTTATGCGACCTCTGTCCATAACCTCAAGTTGACCTGTCTGAACGTCACATCCTGTCATTTCTGACCTCGTAACCATCGCGCTCTGGCCACGGACCTGACTAACGTTACGATCTCCAAATCCTTGAAACTTCAAGCGATAGATATATGTCTCATGCAACACCTCTCTCCTCTCCCAGCAGTGTGTGTGTGTGCTTCCCAGTTGAAGCAACTTCGCTCAGCAGTGTGTTTCAGAATACCAATAACGTGTCTGTGTGTGTGTGTGTGTGCCGGTGTGTTTCTGTGTGTGTGTGTGTGTTTGCCGTGCTCATTTCTATCTGTAAATCTTGCAACTGCTCGCCATTTATGAGAGTCACGTCCGCCCTCACAACGGGAAAACTCCTGACGTAGGTGACGGGTCGTCCCAATACTTCCTCCCACTTTAGTTTGCAAGAGTCGTTCTTTGAGTTGCTGCTGCTCCATTCTGTGTCGCTCTTTTCTCGTCGTTGTTTCCCGCACATCAGCTCGTCTCGTCTGCTGCACTGGCAATAGCGTCTCTCTCTCTCTCTCTCTCTCTCTCTCTCTCTCTCTCTCTCTCTTTCACTTTTCCTCTCCCATGTATAAACACCCACCTCAAAAATATATTATCTCGAAGGGATTCGAACCCAGATCAAATAATTGCCAGCCAGCCAGCTAGTCGAAACACGGGGGGGATACAGAGCTCACTTTGACGGACATGCTAACGACCGTTTGACAAGTAATTAGGTAGTTTGGGGATAAAGTGATTTAGGATGGTTAAAAACAGGCAATTTGACGAAGAGATAAGGTAGTTACTGGACTGGGTTCGGCTTTTTTTTTTATGGGTGTGTGTGACGTAGGGGCAACTTGATGGAATAATGGGGGAAATGGGTACAGGTTAATGGGATGGTTAGTCTGTTGGGTGACTGGGTAATGGGGTCTGGGTGATTGGGACTAGTTGATTGAGAGGTTTACATGATGAAGTGGGGAAATGGGTAATGGGTAAAGCTTCTGTAACGAGATGATTGGGTAATGGGGTGATAGGGTAATGATAGAGACTGAGTGATTGGAGATTTGATGATTAGGCATGAAGAATGGGTAATGGGTGAGAAGGGACTTATCAATGAGACACTAATCAACTTGGACCTGGTTAATGGGTTGGACACACGACTGTGTTATGAAATTCGACTGACTGGGAATTGAATCATGAGACCACTTAATGGGGATTGGAAGACTGGTGCTTCTACCCTGGAAACTGAATAATGGGTAAAATGGGTATCATGCGGGAAAGAATGACTGCAGTACCCTGGTGGTAGAAGAATGGGTGATGAAATGCATGGGTAAATGAGATGACTTTGGTGTTGAGGTCTGAATAATGGAGACTGGATAGTCAGGCATTACTGACTAGCCTAATCGATAAGTGATTAGTCGGGAGCTGATGATCACATTTAGTGATGGGAAGGACATATAATCCAGTGATTAGTTAAGGGGGTTCATTAAGACTGTCTTTAACAATCCTAAGGTGATTATTCCGAATCCCAGTTACCGACACTGAATGGTCGTTTAAACAAACGTATACTGCCCTCTAAACGACTGGTCAAACGAGCCAAATAAGTCCTGAACGACCCACGTTACGACCTCCTAACGAGGTGATTAACTAGGCTAACAGTGGTTATGTTGACCTGATACCCGGCTTAACATCTTCGTTGACCCCATCAGCACGACCATTGACGCTACGACTTGGGTGTAATGAAGTGACCTTTGACCACACGGTTAAGTGTTGGGTCGAGCGTGAACCTCATCGTCCCGTTGCGC
>JAUUDW010066245.1:0-16322 GCA_032361385.1 Panulirus guttatus
ATCTCATTGTGATTACTCACTTCCAACTGCCAAGTGCCTCTGGGGTTCTCAGCCCAGGTGTGAGTAGTCATGAATGGCCACTTTGTGAAACCATCTCGGCTGTCATCATCATTGGGGCGCTTACTTAGGATCATCGATCTGCAAAGGTTATACATTAAGTTAGGCAACATTAGAGTTACAATTGAAATAAGTATATCTTTATGTGGAAGATAAGTTCACGGTTTGAAAAAATAGTTAAGGAGTGAGGACAAAGAATTTTACGTGAAGAGTATTGTATTTATGTATATGAGAGCATGAGATTTTTTTGTCCACTCTAGTGAGAAGTGGATATTTGCACTTAAACTTGCTATAAATATGCAAAATTATAGCCTGTATTTCTCCCATATCAGAAAATTAGGAGAAATGCAAATCATCCATAAGGAGCCCTTATATGGCTGCTGGGGTGATATGTTTTAGGATAATATCATACTAGATTAGTTATACTTAAAAACTTCAAAAAGCCAGTCCTCTCTCTCTTCCATTTGTAGACGTACCAAAGAAGTTGCCAGGCACACAATAAGTTGCCAAGAATTAAACATTTCCCTAGGCAGGATAGAAATTGCTGGCTGCTGAGATGATATTAGCTCAGAAGAATGTTATTGTTATTGATATTGTTGAGTGGGAAAGTTTTACCAGCAATAAAGGGAGGTAAGAAGATGAAAAATGGCAGAGGTGATTGGTTGTACCAATGAATAATGCTATTCTTTGTTTATTTTACACTTCTGGAGTAGAATGTTGAGGTACTTTTTTCTAAGAAAACCTTTAGCTTCTCCATCTCACCCTAGATTGGTGCTTTCAATTGTCCTGGACCTGCTGTAGTTTATTGGTTTTATGGGTAGTATGGTTCCACAACATAATGTCCATATTGTGTTTCTTACTTTACCTTACTCTGTTAAAGGAGGAGTTAGAAATTTAATGTAATGGCTAAACATAGAAACAAAAGTTTGAAGACTACCTTTTATGGATTAAGATTAATTCAAACCTAAAGTTTCCTGCTAATAATGAGTTGATGAAATTTAGGAACAAACCTGTTTTGATACATTCCTGAAAACTTCACCTTTGAAACATTATCTTTTATGTCCAGTCAAGACACTTAAAGATTTCATTAGTCTCACAGTAAAGTACAAAGAAATTTTATTTGTTCAGACACTTTTAAGCCCTTGTCAGCAAAATGCTTTTCATGCTGGATCAGGATGGTATTCCTTTTACCCTAGAAGTGAATACTAGAACCCATGATGTTAACAGAATGGCTTTAATTTTGACTTTTTGAGGAATTTCTCATTGGATGAGATTAGCAAAAGAAGTCTGTGTCATTATGCAAACAGTCCTGCTAAGCCAATACATCTGGCAGTTCTCTTTTTAGTGTCTCTAGCTATGCCACATTTAGCAATGAGTGACCCTGATTGAAGGCAAGTTTTCTGTAATTACGTAATCAACATTGTGCATACAGAATGTGCCCTAGTCGTAGCCATCTTGGATAAAAAAAATGTGTTCAAGAAAAAGAATGAAATTAATTATAATACCTGAGATATTTGTAGACCTGACTTGTAAAGAAGGAAAGACTGTAAGAAGAGAGGAAAACCAGTGTAGGAAAAGAATTCTACAGCTTCACTATTTGGGGAAATGAAAGTATCATAAGAGTCAGTCCTTGTGTCACTGGTCTCGACACAGAGTCCATGGGAAGCAGCCGCCAGGAAGGGACACAAGCAGGAATCTAACAGGAGCAGCGGTTAGAGATCAAGTTTATATCTAAGGCTTTTTCATGATTTTTTCATCAGGTCCCACCCCCTTCTTGTGGGTATACACTCTGATACTCATAACACTCTGATCAGAGGTGGGAAATATAGGTTTTAGAATGTGCAAAAACATTTTTCTACAGGAAGCAGAGCTTGTGAGCACCTATTTATTTTACTTTTTTGGAAAAGCTTTTCTCAAACTCAAAGTTAAATGCCTAATGCACAGACTATTAGGTAGTAAGAGATGAGGGTTGGTAGCTGAGAGGTACATCTATTCACTGCCAATGATGTCATAGGCTACAGTGAGCGGCTGTACTCTTTTTGAATGGGCCTCATGGGTATTTTGATCGTCACGGATGAAATGCTTCTGAACATACTCTGTTTAGGAGTAAAATGGTGTTGTGACCCCCTACAAACAAGTGTTCCATCTGATGCTTATAGGGCAAAACTCTGCCAAATAAAGAAAATGTGAAATAAAAAACTTTTTGTAGATGAGCTTCAGTTCACAGTACAAGCAAAAGTAAGTATATATATGAACAAAAATGAGAGAAAAGCTGTGATTTTTATGGATATCAATATCTTGGGTTAAGTGATTATCTATACTGAAAATACTTTCTTACTTTGAGGGTTTAATGATAATCAAAGACCCGAGGGATGATATATCTTGCTTAGCAATAACAATGAGCTTTTGCATCATATGTATATATTTGGAGGCTACTGGTTGGGGAAGTTTGGCCATAACCATGAGGATACATGACTAAAGTATTCTACAGTGCAACTGATATAATGACAAGTCATGTATTCTCTCATTAAAATCAGCAGTCATGAACTTGTAACCATAATATATAGATGTAATAATGAAAGAGGTAGAGTTATGACAGTTACTGAAACACTTTTGCTTTGCTTGCTCCTTATACCTGAAAAAAAATGTGGTATAAGTAATCTTGTTCAATATATACAGTATAACTTAGCAAGGCTAGTGCTTTGAACCTGAAGTATATGTCAATGCAGAAAGAGAGTGTAAAACATTTAGGGCATAACAGCATGGAATAGGCAAGGGTTTAAAGTCCATTACTACATGAATTATAAACTCACTTTGTACCCATGGGAGAGATAAGGAAGAGTTCCGTGTCACCTCTCCTGGTTGAGTTAAGGGTGATGACTGCCTGGACATGTTCAAGGTAATTAACTTCTGTATCTGAACCTGCACAGGCATCTGTCTCTACCTCCAGCACCACAGACTGGTTGACTGTAATCATTCTGTTAGGGATAGGTACAGTCAGAGAAATCATATTTTATAGTGTTGGAAATGGAGGGACTGCTGGTTTATGATATATAAGATAGCAGATTGGATTAGAAAAGAATCTGAAAGAGAAATTACGTAAGGAAAAGCATCCTTTAAAAGATGATTTAAGCTAGATCTAAATTAGATCCATTTCTAAAAGTGCAAGAAACCTCACAGAGCCTACTGATATAAGTTCTTTAAGGCTTGTTATTACAGCTCAAAAATTCTAACATGAAATCAGAGACAATTTCTATTTTCAAAAACACAAGAAATTTGGACTGAAGGGGGTGAGAGGATCAACACTCATTCTCTTTGGCATGGCATTTTCTAGACACAGCAATAAGTTCTATGTGTATCCCACACCAATATGCAAGCCAAATTTCATATATCAAAGGATTCATCAGAATATATATAGTGAATAATAGACTTAAAAGATAGGATTACATCTGGACGGTAATGAGCATACGGAAATCTAGCTAAAAAGTAATGAAAATAAGCAAAATAAAAACCCAATAGGAGGGAAAAACATTGAAGTGAGTGGATAAAACGAGCTTAGGATTGCAAACTTTGAGAGCAGTTGTAAAAGAGCAAAAGGATGTTTAATGGGGTGGAATTTAGAGAGATATAAATTACATGAAGAAAGAAGAATACTAATGCAGTGCATACCCTTGCGCCCAATAATGTATTTTTCTGAAAAACACATTATCTAGGAAAGCCACTATGTATGGTTTGTCTTGCTTTTATGAAAATTTTCACTGCATGCTAGTGCATGTATATACATGTAATGGACTCAAAGATACACTTTCTAGTCACACACAGTTACAGTAAACTCAACCTGAATATAAAAGTTAATATGAAGCACATATATATTTTAGTGAAATATATGAAAAATGAAGAGATCTTTTTTTAAGTATTTACTGAATATCTGGGATATGAATAAGACATAAATATCAGTAGTAAACGTGGATGTATTTTGAATGTGAAGGGAGTGTATAGCAATGTTGAAGCTTTTTTGTAATAAAAAATGAAGGAAATATTTTTTGAGAATTTATTGAATATTAGGGATGATGATGAGGAAAATAATGAATGTGGATGTAAGAAAGATTAAGGAGACCATAACAGATTCAGAAAGTTATACAAGAAACAAAATATGCTAAAGCTCTTAGTATGAACCAATTTTTGGAATAAAGTGGTATACAGACACTTTAAGATAGTACATGCAGGTATAGCAGAGGACTTAATGAATATGATGAATGTATCATTTGATAATTTGATTAGATATGTAACCCCAGGGCTGCTTTCACAAGGCCCCAGCAGCTTCAAGGCTGCATGACATTCAGTACCAGAGAAATAATGGACTCCTTTGGAGTGAGAATTTTCTCAAGGACAATATTAATTCAGTCAGTTAACAATGCTTCTGCCTCAGTGAAAGGAATTCTTTACTTGCTGTGTAACCACATGCTGGCAAAGTCCAATAACACCAACATCTGATATACACAGTATAACAACTCAAGGCACACTTTTTAGATTTAAGTAAGGAGGGTGTGTGGCCCAGCAAATACTAAAGACTGAAATCACAAATGGATGAACAAGAATCTGGAGAAGGACATGATCAAGAGAAATTACAGTTTCATAAAAGTTCTGATGTAGAAGTATGCATGTGCAGCATTTACCAAGCTGAGTAGACTGTCTCATTATGACAGAATCAATGGGAAAAATCTGCAAAAAAATTTGAAGAATGTACAAAATGAAAGAATGATTCAGAGGAAATAGTGAAGGGTATCCATAAAGGATCAGAAAGTGCATTAGATTTAACAGTGGATGTTCACCTTATGCATAAAATTTAAGTAAGGGTATATCTTATTGCATGTTCATTTAATGTAAGCATTAATGACTTGGTGAGAAGGTTCTAGTGAGAAATAAAGCTACCAATGTAAAATCAGACTGACAGAGTTGATATGATGATAATGGGAATATGTGCTACATGTACAATGGATGATAATTGACTTTGGGGAAGTGTACAGGAAAAAAGAAGAAAGTTATCAGAAATAAGTAGGTTGCATTTAAGATGGACACTCTTATCATGAAATACAGCTGGATGGACAGGAGATTGCAAGGGCATTGTAGTTTGAATATCTGTTTAGGACTTTCATGAAAGGTAATTAAATTTATGTTAAAATATCAAAGGAGATAAATATCCAGGGCTTAAAAAAAAATGAGAGAAAATGAATAAACCACCAGTATAACATACAATAAAGGTCTGCAGAATCAGAATCAGGTGGAAGAACAAAGTGGATGTATATGAATATACTAAAGACTGTGTTTGGCTAGGGTTCTATGTTACATTTACTTTTGTAATTACAAGGAAAAAAGAACATTACATGGAATGTTTCGAAATAACTTACTTGGGTGTGCTGAAGATGCCACCTTGGCAGTGGTAGCGGGGTGGTACAGTCACCCAGTCCCTAGCCAAGGCTACCATTGCACCAGCATCCAACACTCCAAAACCAAAAAGATGATTAAACTCCAGCCCAACCCCATTCATATGCCATGAAAATCTTCGCTTAGCATCATATAATGAGTTGCGCTTACTGGTAAGGACTGTCAGATGCTGAACATCTCGCCAAGTCAGGTTGGGGCTGTTAGGAAGTAAATGAACTGTGCTTAGGTAGCTGCAATGAAAGAAAAAGTATATTCCACCCATATACTGACTACTTCTAATGAAGTATAAAAAATCAGAGACATTTAACAAAGTCTGGAAGCTGTAATACCAAAATTTTATGACAAGTGCATACCTTATTAGCATTTTTAATGAAATATGCATGAACATGATTTTCTGCTTCAATGCGAGTTCTACATTTAAGAATTACTTTTATAAACACTGTTCACAGGTTACAGAGGAGAGTGTACTCTGTTGTGTACATGTTTTTCACCTTTCAAAGAAACAATTCAAGATTTGGAGAACTTACTTCGCCTCTAGGGCAAGAGCAAAGACACCTGCTGCTTCAGGTGCAGCAGCAGAGGTACCAGAGTGGGTCTTGGTGCATTTGCCATACAGATCTGTGGTAGCCTGGTAAAATATGCCAAAACATTTTTTAGCACTACAATCAAAATTATAGTATGCCAAAAGGTACAGTAGTAAAGTTATTTTAGGACCTAGCACTACTTTTTGGTATCGTAACAGGCTTTATCAAAAACATCTGACTATTCCAAATATGAGTATCAAATGAAAAATCACATATTTCATATACAAACCCTGTTCTACCGGAGAAATTGGGGGGAAAGATGGTCCATTAGAAGAAAAATCATATTACATCCCAAATTTTTCAAAAGTAGTATTAGAAATCACTTACTTCCTGACCCAGGAGTCCCCTCTATCTTTTAGAAACAACCACAGTACTCAGGAAACCAGCCAAGTGCAACAGGGAGGTCACAGAATGTAGTGATGTGTGTGTGTCTATGTGGGGACATTGCAGGGCAACTGAATAGTAAGCATTCTTTGTCTTCATTGTAGCAGCTGCATTGTGGACATGAAGGGTCTTGGGATGCGTTAAAAAAGTGTTTGTAGCATTGCAGGGATAGCTGATGTCTACAGCAGAGATGGGAAAGTGTGACTTGTGTTAGTCTAGGGAAAGTGGCTTCTGACAGATGTGTGTCTGGTGGGGTGGAGTTTAAGAATGAGTCAGGGGTTGTTTACAGCTTGTTGGGTTATTTCAGGATGTATGTGTTTTTTAAGTGTTATACTTTTTTGGGTGGAGAATCTAAGCAGAGTTTGCTGAAGCATGAGGCAAGCATTAAGCATTTTATATCTACCTGAGGTTAATGGTTACTTATGGAGTAGTCTGGATAACGGTAGGTTTCATGCCATTGCATAGAAATGATTGCCAAGCACTGAGGTGGAATTTTAATGGCAGGATCTTTGTTTAATTGTGTAAGTGTTGAGTGTTTGTGGTTGTCAGACAACCAATGATTATTTTGAATGCTCTGTTTTAGTATGATTTGCAGCTTTGTTATATCTGCTTTTGAGTGGGTGAGAGATCCATAGTTTAGAGTGGAGTAATTGAATTATTTTTAGAGGATGTTAAGGGATTCTTTTTCTTAAACAAATTTGTTGAAAATATAGTGTTCTGAGGGCATTTAGTTTGCATGTTGCTTCTGTGTTAATGTTTTTCTGTGCGGGGAATGAATATCATAAATGTTTTGAATCTGTTATCTAGAGTGGTTGGTGTTTTATTCAGCGGAAGTGATGATTTTTTATTCAAGGTGCAAGGTGGATTCATGTCTCTCTATGATGACTGTGATTGAAGATTTTTGTGGAGATGCAGACATTCTGTTTTGGATAAACCACTGTTGAGGTCATGTAATGTAGTGTTGCATGTTTGTTATTGCTAGTGTGGTGTCAGGGTGTTGTGATGTGATTGTGAGGTTGCCTGCATATTAAAGGACCTTCATGTTGTGCTTTGCTAGAGGTGATGGGGAGTCAAATAGGAGGTTGAAGAGGGCTGAACAAAGAACTGCTCCTTGGGAACTCCATTTTAGAGTTAAAATGCTTTCAAGCCAAAGCCATTGTGAATGGCTTTGTCACAGCAGCTGGCTTTGAAAATGGGCAATCAATTTTTTTTTTTTTTGGAGGGTAGAGTTAAGTAGCTTTTATATAAGGATGTGTCAGTGTACAGTACTGAATGTGCTGTTGATGTATGCTGCCACTAGTACTTGAGGAGTGGCTGTCATTGGTTAAAGCCATCCAGGATATGTTGTGCGAGGTCACTGTGTATCAAGGAAGTGGAATGGTTATGAAGATGAGAGTGGGATATTTTGTTTAATTCTCTGTGGATCAGTTTTTCACAGAATTTAGATAGTGAAGACAGCTGTGATATAGGACAGTACACGGAGGAGGAATTGGGTATTTTGGAGGGTTTATGGACAGGTATTACATATGCAACTTTCCAGATGTATGGATTTTCTTATTTAGGCATGAGTATTGGAAGATATTCATAAGTGCTCAAATTGCAGCTGGGCAAAAATATTTTTCATGAAAGTTTGATATACTGTCAGAACTTGTTGCAGGAGAGGTCATTCAAGTTTTGCTTGTATCATTGAGAGTGAAGGGTGGATGGGCAGATGTTTCTAGATAGACTTTGTATAGGTTTTTCATGACCTTCCAGTTTAGAAGTAAGAATGGTTTGAGGGTGATTTTTTAAGTAACATCTCATAAGTATGGTTGTATATTGTCGTTGGGATAGGTCAGAAGCACTTCAAGATTGGTGAGCTACGTGTGGATCCTCTTGAACGTGCCCCAGATTTGGGTGCTGTAGGCCTTGTGCTTCCTTGAGATATGAGTGCAGTATGAAGTTTGCCTTTCAGTGATTAGGTTAATGATGGTATTTACAGTTTGCATATGTTGTTTGATTTCTACTGATGGTGATTGGTTTTGTCTAAGGTGGTTGCTTTGGTTTATGAAGTGTGTAACTTGGGAGAAGTTTGGGTTATATATCTTTCTACATCCCCATGGTATGTGCTTTTTCTGGCTTGGTTGGAGATGATGATAAAGTCTGAGACTGCATGATCTGGGAATGGGAAATCACCTACAGTATTGGGACAGTTAGTGATGCCTGCGTAGTGAGGCAGCACTTCAGTGTTTGTCAAGTTGCACTCCCCTGACCCAGGAAGCTCTCTTTTCTTTATGCTTCACCCACATGTGGACTACTGGCATTCTATCCACAGACATACAATATCTCTTTGTAACACATAACACTTGATAACACTTAACTCACAGAGCTCATTCTTCATAACTCTAGATTTTCCAGTGGTGAGCACTATGCACTAGCTCTGCCTTTTTGAAAAACGTTAGGAGCAATACATAAAAGTAGTAGGCAAGAACATTTAGGAAGAAGCATTAGGTAAAACACGAGGTAGAAATAGTATGTAAGAACATTAGGCAGGAGCATTAAATAGTATTAGTCAGCAGGAACATTAGGTAGGAAGGAGCCTCTGCAAAAATGGCACCAGAGTTGTCCTTTGCCAGTAGCCTGTTAAGAGTGAGGTACTAAAGGCTAAGAAGCAGCACTGGAGTTCACTAGTTGTGGAGACTCTATTGCCATGGCCACCCACTTGAGGGAGTTCCAGTTGGGAACAGGCATCAGATAGATGGGAAGTTTTGGAGCTCTTTTCCCCATGTGTGAAGGCAGGCTAGTATAATTTCTTGTAGTCTTTGTAAATCTTTTTTGGTTATTGTGTGGATTGGGTGGGCCATATGGAGTGTTATCACGATAGGAAAAAGATTGAAGGACAGTTCATGAGATGTGTTTCAATTGTAGTGCTGGTGAGCAGAAGGTGATGTCTGGTTTGGCAAGGTTGGCTGCTGGAGATGGTGGGTTGGGAGTCTGGTTGGTTGATAGTGAAGTTGAAGATACTGAAAGGTTGTGGAGGTTTATGAGTAGTTCACCTCTGGGATCCTGGGTGTGAGTGTTAAGCCAAGTGGGATGGTGAGCATGGAAATCCCCACAGAGATAGGTATTCATTATATTGGTCAGGTTTTGCAGTTGGGTAGTATATCTGCAGGGGCATGTGGATGGGTTAGTGTCTAGGTGTTGATTATGTTGTAGTTAGCACTATGAAATTTAATCCTATGGAATATATTTCTAGAGTGCTGTAATTGTCTTTGAGTCATTCTGTAATGTCAGTGGTATGGTTTGGCAGGCAAGTGATATGAGTCCTCCTCTTTGTCCTTGCTGTCTGTCTTGTCTTTTGGTTATGTAGTTGTAGAACAATGGGAGGGAAGATCTGGATGTGAGGTTTGCTTCTCAGATGAGGGCTAAGTGGATGTTGTGTTGCTGTAGTTGAATATTTCTTTGCTTCTTTTTCATGCCACTATCATTAAGTTAGCACTAAGTTTGAATTGTCATTGGGGTTCTGTGGAGTAGTAAGGTTTACTTGTAAAGAATGAGACTGTGCATTTTGTACTTTTGTTTGTGCTGGGGATGAGATGGAGTTTGTGTGGGGGTTCTGGGAGTTACAAAATATTCACATCTTAATACATGTACTGTAAACCTACTTTAGTCCAGTGATGATGCTGTGGTCTCTAGGTCATCCTTCAAGGCTGGAGATGTTTAGGCTGTAGCAAAGAATACTCTAACTCTAAAGAGAATAGTCCCAGAGATGTTTCTGGAGTCTTTTGAAACACTTGGTCAAAAATGCCACATGCATAAGGCAAGAGCTACTCTCCCAACTTTCATGACACTTAATAATTTTCTGCCTTTCAGCAATGCTGAGGTGTTTCCTGGCACTCTTTAGCACTTGCACCACTAACAGCACTCTAATCTGCCATAATATAATACAAAAAGACAGGCCTTTGTGCCACAAAGAACACTGCAATTGCATAAGAACAAAGGCACTGAGTTTCTTATGAAATGACCAGCTATACTATTAACTCAGACTAGTGGCTAGTGACCAAGCTAGGTCTTGTTTCACTTAAAATTTCAACTCGGCAAATTTGTAGGTATTAAGGTACAAAAAAAGTATGGCACCACTGAATCATTATCGTAAATGTTTAGAATAAGTTGCATGTGTGAAGGTAGAAAGTTGTAATGTAAAGAAATTGCAATAAACAAGCACCAAGGTGATGTGCAACCAGCTGTCACACAGTCCCCTGGCACCATTCCATTACATCCCAGACTCAGTTTCATGGGTCTTTAACTTGCCTGTCTATATCTGTGATGTAATGGACTTTCACAGAATTTTTCATTAGATCCCAAACTTAGTTGATAGGGTCTTAAATTCTGGTTGAATCCAAATTCTGATACAATGAAGTCTGTTAGAATGGGATGTCACTGTACTAATACGCAAAAACATCACATGTCTAAAGTTTACTTAGTTAATTATGAGCTTCCCTGCATGTGTTCAACATATCTGCAGAAATTGCCAATCAAGTTTGAAGTATTCTAATGTCAAATACTGCCTCTCAATAGAATTTATAGCAAAAGATATCTCTGGTAGAAAGTAACTCCCAATGACAGTTACAACAAGGGCACTCTGAAGGTTGAATATGTTTGGTGTGAGTCCATCATTATAAGCTGTACAGAAAGTTATTCATCAAAAACAGGTAAATATCAATTTTCATGTGCCATAGCAGCATTAGTTTTATGGTATGTCCATTCTGTGCTACTTATTGTATAGCCATAAAATAAAACTCAATTTGACCTATCTTATCAAAACTAGATTACATTAGTACAATATAAGTGCTCCCTTAATATGTTAGAAGTGGCAAAGTGGTAGTCATGAGTAAATAGCCATACAGCATATTAATGCAAGCTTAGCTTTGATAATGTTGAAGTTACTTAAAACAAAACATTTCCTTGCTGATGCTAACATTTGTCTAAAATTTTCTTGATATTGATATATGTTCTTAAAGTCACAGCTGCATTTGATAAAGTACTGTAATTTGATCTGGTAATACATTGTCCTGCCAATGAATCACTCTCCTGTAGGAAAAATTAGTTGCTAATTTCTTTGCTGGTTCCATTACAATGGCAATGGCAACTAAACTACTGACTCATCATACTGGAACCAGTAACTCAAGATGACTCACCACACCAGTGCTGGGGTCCTTGGCACCATTGCTGAAAGTGGAAGCTAGAGTGGAGGAGCAGGACTCATCATAATGAGCATTAGAACCATCATTGATGGCAGAGTTGATTGAGATAGTCCACATGGAAGCTGCATAACCATCACAATTGCAGTCATCATCCTCACCACCATCACCGCTTGCCCATACATAAATGTTGCCCAGACCATTGCGACCCTGGAAAAAGGATAGTGATATCACTTTGGTGATGGTAGTAAAGTTGACCTTGATGAGCAAAAAAAAGTGATGATTTAAGAAAAGGTGAAAACAAGGACCTGGTAGGTGTTAGCAGTGGTGCTGAGACAATCTTTTGCATTTCTCTGTTAACCCAGAATTTATTGCAAACAAGAAAATTTTATTTTTGTTGGTCTAAGTAATAATACTAAAAATATTGGGCTCTGAAGTAAAAAAAATAAGTGTAATTATGTAGCAGTGTAGCCTGCCATCTCAATTATTCATTTTCAGCAGAGAATTATGCATACTTTAATGGAATATGTAAATGTATACTGTAATGTATATGTATATGTTGTGTGCATGTCTGATGTGTAAAGACATCTTTTGCTGTAAAAAATTTACTTTAACATGATTTATGAATTAGCAAATCAAATCACTATACACAGAGCTGAAGGTAATTTTTATGGAAATTTGAATCTCTAACATATAAATCCATAACTTTTTTTGATAATGACCGACATAGCACTGGCAAAGCATGTCCCAGTCACAGCCATCTTAGATGAAAAGTAAATGGGATATGAGAAAAATAATAAGTTAATCAAGATTCCCTCAGGTGTTTGTAGACCTGACTCCTAGGAGAAGAAAGGTTATAGGAAAAAAAATGTGAGAGAATTCCACAGCTTCACTGTCTAAGGTATCATAAGAGTCAATCCTCTTGTGGCTGGTCTCCACACAAAACTTATGGGAAGCACTAGCCAGATGCATACCATAGGTGCAAACCTTGATGGCAGGGATACATGCAGACAGATCATGAAAGCCAAGGCTGAAATACTACCTTCAGAACAGTGAAGGGCAGCAACATCATGGCAGACAGAAGGGATATGTGGAGAGAGATGTGATGCCTCGAAAACTGATGAGACAGAATGCTTTTTATTCCAAACTGGGTAACAGAGACATGCAGGAAGAGCCACCTCAAAAATGAGAGTGGTATTCCATGATGGAGCCAATAAAGCACCCATAGATATGAGCAGAGGACATGGTTGTCTATGTTTATTTTATTGCAAGTATGAATTGTGGCGTTTTGAAACTGAACAGGGAAACGAATGACAGTAGGAAGAAATTGCATTTTAGCACTATTGAATTTAACCAGGTTTCTGCCTCCTAATTCCATGATGCTGCATAGATCTGAATTAAGAGTGGAAATATGTTCATTTTGAGACAGGTTGGCTGGTAAGTTACTAGCTTATCTCTTTTCTACTATTCTACAGTTTTACAGAGGCTTTGTGTGCCTGTTTCACTCCTTACATATAAAAGAAAATTTGCAAAAAGGAAAAGAAAAAGTAATCAGGGTATAATGCTCATATTGATCACTTCTGGTGACAATATTGAAAATACACAGGTTTTTTTTTTTTAACATCTGCTAAAGAGATAATATAGCAGTGTTTACTGTAACTAACTGTTTCAAGAAAACAAAATATAGCTTTCATATAGTAAGGTAAGATAATATAATGTTAGAAAGCATTCCAAACTGCAGCAGAAGAGGGAACCTCTAATGCATCCTCCTGCTCAAGTTGAAGATGAGTGGTAGGAGAAACAAACAGTTATTGATTATGGGTGCCAGTGTGTGTGTTTTATGTCCCTAGTATCAGTCCCTCAGGGTCAGTGATTTCAGGAGAGTGAGACATTGTGGGGGTTCTTTCTTATTCACTTCACTGATATCAACTTAAGAGTCCAGCAGACTATAGATCCTTACTGCACCTTTTCCAACTTTTGTGTGACTTCTTCTTCACCTATACAAACAGCATGAGACTTTGCTTCAAAAGTAAGAGGTTTTAATGTTCTGAATAATACAGAAATTATTTTTATGAAATACTGAAAGTATTTGAAAATCCAACATTTTCATACATCTTTATGACACAGTGCTAACTATACCAATTTTTCAGTTTATAGTTGACATCAATAAAATCTATGTCACAAGGGTATTATAGATGATGGTAGTTTTGGTATGACAGCATAATTTGAAATGTCGATATATCCACCCCCTTTATACTATAGGTTAAACTACAAATAATCTAAAACAAAGAAAATTCGATACATAGCCCTAGAAATGCTAATATTAGCTTGCACATGCAGTATGTCTCCCTCCACACAATCCTTCACCATTCATATTCTTGACACATGGAGACACCATCAAGTACAATTTCACTAAACCCACAATAAACTTAAACATGCTTTCCTCTTATCTCAAACATTTAACCTCACTCTGAACAGATACATTTTCACTACTAATGCATTTTGACTTCATCCTTGCCAGTCAAAAAACCATCTGTACTAAACTCTTAATGTTACTGGGCTTTGACTGACTCTTACAGGTCAAATCAAGGGTCATCTTCATTATACTCTTATCTACACTACATTATAGATTCACAATACCTCATCTTCACCACACCCTCAACACCAATAGTTCAGTGAAGATGTATTTCACCTCACATTTATGAGTTAGGTTAGGATGCTGACTGTTTTCTACAGAGAAAGAAAAAATAAATACAGGGGCATAGAATATTCAGTTACTAGAATAGAGAACAGCTTGTGCAGATGTGTGTTGAAAAAGGACTAGTGACTGGAAATAACTTGTTTAAAAAGAAGGGTGTACATAAGTATAAGTGAGTGTGTAAGTTAAATGGAAAATGGGCATTAATAAATTGTGCATTAATTGACAGCTGTGCATAAGAGAGACTCTTGGATATGAAGAAGCTTAGAGGGGCAGCTGGTGAGATGTCTACTCATTACTTCGTAGACGCTAAGGTGAAAACTTTTAGAGGCTTTCAGTAAAAAGGAAATTATATAAGCAAAAGTGAATGAGCTTAGAAAAGAGGCTTTTGTGAAAAATACAAGGAGAGACTGAATGTAGAATGGCAAAGAATAAAGTGGCAAGAGGTTAAAAAGGAAGGTCGAGGGGCTGAAAAATGGGACAAATGACAGTTAGGTGAACGAGTATCAGCAAACTTGAGGGGAAAGAAGAAAATATTTTGGAAGGAGGTTTACAGTGTGAGAATAACTAGAGAACAAATGAGACCATTGGTGAGGGGGCAAATTAGGAACAGACAACTTGAAGAGATGAGGTGGAGAGATGGAATGAGTATTTTCAAAGATTGTTGAATGATAGGGTGGCAGATCTGGGATGTTTGGGTGAAGGAGGCATGTGGGATGAGAGAATCATGGCAAGTGGCTCTATGAAAAGAAAAGAAGTGGTGAAAGCCTTGTGTAAGAAGAAACGTGGAAAGGTAGCTGGAATGGAAGGTATTGCAGTTGAATTTCCTAAGATAGGGAGTGTATCTGTTTTTGTTACTCATTAGTCAGGATTTTCATTGTATGTATGGCTCATGGTGAAGTGCATGGGGACTCGTGGAATGCTTGTGTCATGCTGTTGTATAAAGGCAGGAGGGATAAAGGTGAATGTTTGCATTACATATGTATAAGTTTAGTGAGCATACCTGGTAAGTTGTTTGGAAGCGTGATGATTGAGAGGGTAGTGGCTTGCACAGAGCATTAGACTGGGGAGGTATAGTGTAGTTTCAGGACTGGTAGAGAATGTGTGGATCTGTATGTGGTTTGGGAGCTGAAGTGGGTCATGGAGTAAGTGAGTGAGTGAAGGTTCAGGGGCACTGAGGAATGTATGGAAAGATAGTTCACTATCTGGGAGGGCAGATTGGCATGTCTGAAGGTGAGTAGGCCAATGGTGTTGCATGGATGCAAGACACAGGATGTAGATGAGAATGTACATGTACGTGTTGAAAATGAAATGTCTGAGGGCGATATGTGATGTGAGAAGGGTTGATTTAGCAAGAAATGATAAGGCAAGAGAGAGGTGTGGTAGTGAAAAGAGTATGGTTGAGAGTTGAAGAGGGTCTGGAGAAATGTTATGGACACATGGAAAGAATGAGTAATGAAAGGTTGACAACATGGGTATATGTGTCAGAAAGAGAGGGGACAAAGAGAAGGGGGAGGCCAAATTGGATATGGAAAAGGTTTCAAATATATGGGGCTTAAACATACAGGAGGGTGTAAGGCATACATAGGACACAGTGAATTAGAGCAATGTGTTATGCAGGGGGCAACATACTGTCAGTGGACTGAACCTGTGAATATGAAGCATTCAGGGGAAACCATGGAAAGGTGTGTGGGGCCTGGCTGTGGATAGGGTACTGTGGTTTTGGTGCATTACAAATGACAGCTAGAAAGTGGATATGAACAAGTAAGGCCATTTCTTCACCTATGCCTGCCACTACCTTGCTATCACTGAAAATGTTGTACAGACATAAAAAAAAAAAAATGTAAAAGCACTATAATTCTGTCTATTGGAGGAAGACATATTAAGCCCCATGCATGTTCATAAAATTAAAGAAACTATTGTAATACAGGTCAGTGGGCTGAATATAGTCTGTAGACCACACTCTAACGTTGC
>JAUUDW010066355.1:0-16319 GCA_032361385.1 Panulirus guttatus
ACCTCGCTGACGCGGGAAACAGCGATCATGCATAATAAATAAATAAATAAATATTGGGAGTTTTATTCTTGGTGGATACAGACAATTTTAATGGTGCCTGACGTAGTCCGTTGGTTGTCAAAGTAAAGCTCCAACTTGGTACTTTTCTTTTGGCTGATTCCAGGTGATTTTCATCGGGTATGGCATTACCCATGGGACTTGAAAATAAAGGTTCACTTTGAGACTTATTCTGGTTCGCGGTAGACGATCCTCCTTCGCTTTGGCGTAGCCCACGGGGATTCAAAGTAACGGTTCCCTTTTGGACTTTTATATTGGCTCTCGCCAGAAGATTCTGTTCCAGATTGGCATAGCCCAAGGTGCTTCAAAATAAAGGTTCACTTTTGGCCTTTTATCCTGGCCAGCGTCACACGATTTTATTTGGGTGTGGCTTGGCTGACGGGGCATCAAAGGAAAGCTTCACTTTGGGACTTTTATCCTGGCCGGCGCTAAACGATTCTATTTGGGTTTAGCGTTTCCCAAGGGGCTTCCAAATAAAGCTTCACTCTGAGACATTTTTTCTTGCTGGCGCCAGACGATTCTAATCCTGTTTGGCGTAGCCTACGAGGCTTCAAAGTAATATTTTCTTGATTCTTATTTTGACTGGCGGCAGACAGTTGAATTCTGATTTGGCATCGCCCACTAGGCGTCAAATTAAAGCTTCACTTTCAGATTTTTATTCTGGCTCGCGCCAGATGACTCTTTTCGAGTTTGCCTTAGCCTGGGGCGTCATAGTAAACCATCACTTTAGGATTTTATTTGTAGCTGGCGCCTACGAGGCTATAAATTAAAGTTTCATTTTGGGCTTTTTATTCTGGGTTGCTACAAACGACTATGTTCGTTCTTGACATAGTCTACGGGTTGTCAAAGTAAAGCTTCACTTTGAGACTTTTACTCTGGTTGGCGGCACTCGATCTTATTTCGCTTTGGCGTACCCCACTTGACTTAAAAGCAAATAATCCCTTTTGTACTTTCAATTTGTTTTGCGGAAGACGAATTTATTTGGGTTTGGCGTGGTCCACGGGGCTGTAAACTAACGTTTCCTTTTTGGCTTTTTATTCTTGGTTAATACAGACGATTATATTCGTTCTTGACGTAGTTTACAGGTTGTCAAAGCAAAGCTTCACTTTAGAACTTTTATTCTGGGCAGTGGCACTCGATCCTATATCGCTTTGGAGTTCTCCAAGGAGCTTCAGAGTAAAGGTTCTTTTTGTATTTTCATTTTGTCTTGCGCAAGACGAATCTATTGGTGTTTGGCGTGGCTCACGGGCATCAAATTAATGCTTCCCACTGGAGCTTTTTTTCGGTTTTGGTGTATCCCATGGGGCTTCAAGATAAAGCTTCAATTTGGGACCTTTATTCTGGCTGGCGCCAGACTACTTTATTTGGTTTGGGCGTTGCTGACGGGGCGTCAAATTAAAGATTTATTTTAGGACTTTTATCCTGGCAAGCACCAGTCGACTCTTTTCCGCTTTCACCTTGCTCTTGGGCCTTCAAAGTAATGTTTCACTTTTGGACTTTTATTATGGTTGGTGCCAGACGATTACATTCGTATTTGGTGCGGCTCACGCGGCTTCAACATAAAGTTTCACTGTGGGACTATCATCCTGGCTGGCGCCAGACAATTTTGCTCAGATTTGTCGAAACCCCCGGGGCTTCAAAGAAGAGGTTCACTTTTGGACTTTTATTCTGGGTGGCGCCAAATGATTTTATTTGGGTTTGGCTTGGCCCAAGCGGCTTCAAAATAAAGGTTCACCCTGGGCCTTTTTTTCTGGTTGGTTGCCAAAGAGGATTGAAAGTAAGGTTTTCTTTTGGACTTTTTTATTTGGCTGGCGCCAGACTCTTCTATTTGGTATTTGGCATGGCCCACTGAGCGTCAAATCAAAGTTTCACTTTCAAACATAAATTTTGGCTCGCGCCAGTTGATTCTGTTCGGTTCGGGCTTAGTCCCTTGGGCGTCAAAGTAAACCTTCGCTTTTCGGTTTTGGCGTGCCTACGGGGCTCTGAATTAAAGTTTCCTTTATGGCTTTTTATTCTGGGATGCTACAGAGGATTATATTCGTTCTTGACGTAGTCTACGGGTTGTCAAAATAAAGCTTCAATTTGGGACTTTTGTAATGGGTGGCGGTACAAGATCGCATTCCGCTTTGGCGTTCTCCACGGGGCTTGAAAGTAAAGGATCCCTTTTATACTTTTATTCTGTTTTGCGCAAGACGAGTTTACTTGCGTTTGGCATGGCTCACGTTGCGTCAAGTTAATGCTTCCCATTGGGACTTATTTTGGCTGGCGCCGGACGATTTTTTTGGGTATGGTGTATCCCACGGGACTTCAGAGTAAAGCTACACTTTGGGACCTTTATTCTGGCTGGCGCCAGACGACTTTATTTGGTTTTATCGTGGCTGACGGGGGTGTCAAATTAAAGTTTTATTTTGGGACTTTTATCCTGTCAAGCGCCAGTCGATTCTTTCGCTTTCATGTAGCTCATGGGGCTTCAAAGTAATGTTTCACTTTTGGACTTTTATATGGCTGGCGCCAGACGATTACTTTCGTGTTTGGTGTTGCCCACGGGGCTTCAACGTAAAGCTTCACTTTGGGGCTTTTTTTCTTGCTGGTGCAAGACGATTCTAATTCTTTTTGTTGTTGCCCAAGAGGCTTGAAAGTAAGATTTTCTTCTGGATTTTTGCTTTGGCTGGCGCCAGACTTTTTTAGTCGGTATTTGGCATGGCCCACTGGGCGTCAAATCAAAGTTTCACTTTCGGACATTTATTCTGGCTCGCGCCAGCTGATTCTATTCGATTCAATCTTAGTCCCTAGGGCGTCAAATGAAACCTTCACTTTTTAGTTCTGACGTGGCCTACGGGGCTGTAAATCAAAGTGTCCTTTTGGGCTTTTTATTCTGCGTTACTACAGACGGTTATATTCGTTCTTGAAGTAGTCTACAGGTTGTCAAAGTAAAGCTTCTCTTTGGGACTTTTATTCTGGGTGGCGGCACACGATCCAATTTCGCTTTGGCGTACTACGCGGGGCTTTAAAGTAAAGGTTCCTTTTTGTACTTTTATTTTGTCTTGTGCAAGACGAATTTGTTTGCGTTTGGCGTGGCTCACGAGGCATCAAATTAATGCATCCCATTGAGACTTTTATTTTGGCTGGTGCCAAACGATTTTTTTCGGGTTTGCTTTATTCCACGGGGCTTTAAAATAAGTCTTCACTTTGGGACCTTTATTTTGGCTGGCGCCAGACTACTTTATATGTTTTTGGCGTTGCTGACGGGGCGTCAAATTAAAGCTTCATTCTGGTACTTTTATCTTGGCAAGCGCCAGTCGACTCCTTTTCGCTTTTACGTAGCTCATGGGGCTTGAAAGTAATGCTTCACTTCTGGACTTTGATTATGGCTGGTGCCAGACGATTACATTTGTGTTTGGTGGTACCACATGGGGCTTCAACACCAAGCTTCACTATGGGACTTTTATCCTGGCTGGCGCCACACAATTTTACTTGAGTTTGTCGAAACCCATGGGGCTTCAAAGAAAAGGTTCTCTTTTGGACTTTTATTCTGGCTGGCGCCAGACGAATTTACTTAGGGATGGTGTGGCCCAAGGGGCGTCAAGTTAAACCTTTACATTTGGACTTTTAATCTGGCTGGCGCCAGACGATTTCACTCGTCCTTGACATAGTCCTCGGGCTGTCAAATTGAAGCTTCCTTTTAGGTATTTCATTTTGGCTGTTGACAGAAGATTCTGTTCGGGAATCGCTTGGCACATTGGGCTTCGAATTAAAGCTACTTCTGTACTTTGATTCTGGTTGGCGCCAAACGATTGTGCTCCGTTTTGGCGTATCCCACGGGGCTTCAGAGTAAAGGGTCACTTTTGGATTATTATCATCTCTGGAAGCAGACGATTTTCTCGTGATTGGTGTAGCCTACGAGGCGTGAAAGTAAAGCTTCACTTTGGGACTTTTTTTGTGGATGGAGCCAGATGATTCTACTCGGGTTAGGTGTGGCCCACAGGTATTCAAATTAAAGGTTCGCTTTGGAACTTTTATTTTGGCTTGTACCAGAAGATTCTGTTCGGGGATCGCTCGGCACATTGGGCCTCAAATCAAAGCTTCACTTCGGTACTTTGATTCTGGCTGGCGTCAAACGATTGTGTTCCATTTTGGCGTATCCCACGGGGCTTCAAATCACCTTTAGATTATTATCATCGCTGGAAGCAGACGACGTTTTTCGGGTTTGGTGTGGCCTACGGGGCGTGAAATTAAAGCTTCACTTTGGGACTTTAATTACTGTTGGCGCCACATGATTCTATTTGGGTTTAGTGTAACCCACGGGGCGTGAAAGTAAAGCTTTACTTTGGTACTTTTCTTTTGGCTGGAACCAGACGATTATTCTTGGATGCTACACACGATTATATTCGTTCTTGACGTAGTCTACGGGTTGTCAAAGTAAAGCTTCACTTTGGGACTTTTTTCTGGTTGGCGGCACACGATCCTATTTCGCTTTGGCGTACCCCACGGAACTTCAAAACAAAGGATCCCTTTTGTTCTCTTTTTTCTTTTTTCTTTTTTTGTCATGCGGAAGACTAATTTATTTGGGTTTGCTGTGGCCCATGGGGCTGTAATTGAATTTTCCTTTTGGGCATTTTATTCTTGGGTGCTACGGACGATTATGTTAGTACTTGACGTAGTCTACGGGTTGTCAAAGTAAGTTTTCACTTTGGGACCTTTATTCTGGCTGGCGGCACACGATCGTATTTCGCTTTGGCGTATCTCACGGGGCTTCAAAGTAAAGCATCCCTCGTGTACTTTTTTTTTTTGTCTTGTGGAAGACGAAATCATTTGGGTTTGGAGTGGCCCACGGTGCTGTAAATCAGAGTTTCCTTTTAGGATTTTTAATTTGGGTTACTACAAACGATTATATTCGTTCTTGATGTAGTATACGGATTGTCAAAGTAAAGCTTTACTTTGGGACTTTTATTCTGGGTGGCGGCACACGATCCTATTTCCCTTTGGCGTACTCCACTGGGCTTCCAAGTAAAGTTTCCTTTTTGTACTTTTATTTTGTCTTGCTCAAGAGGAGTTCATTTGCGTTTGGCGTGGCTCACGGGGCGTCAGATTAATGCTTCCCATTGAGACTTTCATTTTGGCTGGCGCCGGACGATTTTTTTCGGGTTTGGTGTATCCAGCGGGACTTCAGAATAAAGCTTCACTTTGGGATCTTTATTCTGGCTGGCGCCAGAAGACTTTATTTGGTTTTGGTGTGGCTGAAGAGGCGTCAAATTAAAGCTTCGTTTGAGGACTTTTATCCTGGCCAGCGCCAGTCGACTCTTTTTCGCTTTCACGTAGCTCATTGGGCTTCAAACTAATGCTTCACTTTTGGACTTTTATTATGGCTGGCTCCAGACGATTATATTCGTGTTTGGAGTGGCCCACAGGTCATCAATATATATCTTCACGATTTTAATAGGGTTTGGCGAGGCACAAGGGGCTTAAAAGTATAGCTTCACCTCGAGACTTTTATTCCGGCTGGCGCCAGACGAGTTTATTTAGGTTTGGCGTGGGCCACGGGTCGTCAGACCAAAGCTTCACATAGGGAGTTTTATTCTGGCTGGCGCCAGACGTTTTTATTCGCGTTTGACGTAGTATATGGTTTGTCAAAGTAAAGCTTCCGTTTGGGACTTCTTATTTTGGCTGCTGCTAGACGATCCTTTTTGGGTTTGGCTTAGCATATAGGGCTTCAAATGAAAGCTTCACCTGGATACTTTTATTCTGGCTGGCAGCAAACGATTGTGTTCTGGTTTAGCGTATCCCACGGGTCTTCAAAGTAAACGGTCACTTTTAGACTTTTATCCTGGCTGTCGGTAGACAATCTTTTTTGGATTTGGTGTGGCCCAAGGGGCGTGAAATTCAAAACCCACTTTTGGATTTTTATTTTGGATGGCACCAGACGATTCTGTTCAGGTTTGGTAAGACTTTTATTATAGCTAGCGCCAGATGAGTTTTTTTTCTTTTTTTGATTTTGCATGGCCCACTCGGCTTTAAATTAAAGCTTCACTTTGAGACTGTTTTTCAGGCTGTCGTCAGACGATTCTATTTGGGTTAGGTGTGGCCCAAGGGTCATCAAAATGAAGATTCCCTTTGGGACTTATTTTAGCTGGGGCCAGACGATTCTATTTGGTTTAGGCGTAGCCCACGGGGCTTGAAAATAGACTCAATTTGGTGGCTATAGAGAATTATGTTTGTGCTTGACGTAGTCGTAGGGTTGTCTAAGTAAATCTTCAATTTGGGACTTTTCTTCTGGATGGCACCAGGCGATTCTTTTCGGGTTTTGCGTTTCCCATAGGACCTCAGAATAAAGGTTCACTTTGGGACTTTTATTTTGGTTGCAGCAAACGATCCTATTTCTCTTTGGCGAAGCCCATGGGACTTCAAAGTAGTTGTTTCCTTTTAGACTTTTATTTAGGCTTGAGCCAGACGAATCTATTCAGGTTTATTGTGGCCCACGGGGCTTCATATTAAAGTTTTACTTTAAGACGTTTATTCTGGCTGGCGCCGGAAGATTCTATTCCGGTTTGGCGTAGCTCTCGGAGCTTCGAAATAAAGGTTTTATTTTTGGACTTTTATCCTGGCTGGCGCCAAATGATTTTTTTTGGGTGTGGATTGGCTGACGGTGCGTCAAAGTAAAGCATGATTTTCATTTTGGTTGGCGCCAGGTGATATGATTCTGTTTTGGCATGGCACACTGAGGGTCAAATTAAAGCTTCACTTTCGGGCTTTTATTCTGGCTCGCGCCAGATCATTTTATTCGGGTTTGGATTAGCCCCTAGGGCGTCTAAGTAATCCTTCACGTTGGGACTTTAATTGTGGCTGGCGCCTGACAATTTTCTTTTCTATTTTGGCGTGGTTCACAGGGCTTTAAAATAAAGTTTCCTTTTGGGCTATTAATTCCGGCTGCCTACATACGATTACATTCATTCTTGACATAGTTTACGGGTTGTTACATTAAAGCTTTGTTTTGGGACATTTTCCTGGCCAGCACCAGATAATCCTTTTTGTATTTGGCGTAGCTCTCGGGGCTTCATATCAAGGCTTATTTTTGGGAATTTCATTCTGACTGGCGCCGGACGGAACTGTTTCACTTTGAAGTAAGCCACTGGGCTTTAGATTAATGTTTTACTTTTGGACTTTCATTATGGTTAACGCCAGACTGATATATTCGTACTTGGTGTAGCCAACGGGACATCAACATAAAGCTTCACTTTGGGACTCTTATCCTGGCTGGCGCCAGACGATTTTATTCGGGTTCGTCGAAACCCACGGGGCATCAAATTAAAGGTTCACTTTTGGACTTTTATTCTGGCATGCGCCAGACAACTCTACTTGGGTTTGGCTAGGCCCACGGGGCATCAAACAAAAGCTACACTTTGGGACTTTTATTCTGGCTTGCGCAGACGATTTTATTTGTGGTTGACGCAGTCCACGGGTTGTCGAAGTAAATCTTCCCATTGGGACTTTTGTTTTGGCTGGTGCCAGATAATTCTATTTGGGTTTGGCTTGTTACTTAGGGCTTCAGATTCAAGCTTCACTTCGGTAATTTTATTCTGGCTGACGACAAACGATTATGTTCTGGTATGCCGTATCCCACGGGGCTTCAAAGTAAAGGGTCACTTTTGGACTTTTATCTTGGTTGGCGCTAGATGGGTTTTTTCGGGTTTAACGTAGTTGATGGGGCGTCAAAATAAACCTTTACTTTAGGGCTTTTATTTTGGTTGCGCCAGACGATTCTATTCAGGTTTGACATGACACACGGGGCGTGAAAGTGAAGGTACACTTTGGGAGTTTTATTCTGGCTTGCGCAAGATGGAATTTTTTCGGATCTGTCGTGGCCCATGGGCCTTCAAGTTAAAGTTTCACTCTGGGACTGTTTTTCATTTTGGCACCAGACGATTCTATCTCGGTTAGGCGTGGTCCACCTTCTTCAAAATGAAGATTCCCTTTGGGTCTTTTGTTTCAGCTGGGGCCAGACGATTCTATTTGGTTTAAGAGTAGCCCACTGGGCTTGAAAATGAAGATTCAGTTTGTTGGATGCAGACATTTATATTCGTGCTTGACGTAGTCCGAGGGCTGTCGAAGTATAGCTTCAATTTGGGACTTTTCTCTTGGCTGGTACCAGGCGATTCTCTTTGGGATTGTCATGGGGCTTCAAAATAAAAGTTCACTTTGGGCCTTTAATTGTGGCTGGTGTGTGACGATTTTTTTTTCGATACTGGCTTGATCCACGGGGCTTTGAATAAAAGTTTCCTTTTTGGCTTTTTATTCTAGCTATCTACAGACGGTTATATTTTGGGACATTTACTCTGGTTGGCGGTAGGCGATCCTATTTCACTTTAGCGTAGCCTACTACGCTTCAAAATAAAGGTTCCCGTTTGATCTTTTATTCAGCACGCCTCAGACGAATTTTTTCTGGTTTAGCGTGGCCCACGGGGCTTCTACTTAAAGTTTCACTTTGGGACCTTTCTTCCGCCCTGCACTAGATGATTCAATTTGAGTTTGGCGTAGCCCACGGAGCCTCACATTGAACGTTCACTTTTCTGCTTTTATTCTGGCCGGCGCTAGATGATTCTGTTTGGGTTTGGCGTGGCCCAAGGGGCTTCAAGTTAAAGCTTCACTTTGAGGCTTTTCTTCTGCCTTGCGTCAGACGATTCTATTCCGATTTAGCGTAGCCCACGAGGCTTCAGAGTAAGGTGACCCTTCTTGATTTTTATTTGGCTGGCGCCAGGCGATATCATTCTGTTTTGGCATGGCCCACTGGGCGTGAAATTATATCTTCACTTTCGGACTTTTATTCTGTCTTGCGCCATATGATTCTGTTCGGGTTTGGCTTAGCCCTTGGGGCGTCAAATTATACATTCACTTTGGGACTTTTATTGTAGCTGGCGTGTGACGATTTTTTTTCGATATTGGCGTGATCCACGGGGCTTTAAATTAAAGTTTCCTTTTGGTGTTTTTATTTCTAGCGCACTACAGACTATTATATTCGTTCTTGACGAAGTCTACGGGTTGTCACATTAAAGCTTCATTTTGGGACATTTATTCTGGTTGGCAGCAGACAATCATATTTCTCTTTGGCGTAGCCCACAGGGGTTTGAAAGTAAAGGTTCCCTTTTGTAATTTTATTTTGTCTCTCACATGACGAATTCATATGGGTTTGGCGTGTCCCACGGGGATCAATTTAAAGTCCCAGTCTTGGACTTTTCTTCTATCTGGTGCCAGACGATTTTGTTCGGATTTGGTTTGGCTTAGGGGGCATCAAATTAGATTTTCCCTTTGGGACTTTTATTCTCTCTGGCGTAAGAAGATTCTATTCCTGTTTGGTTTAACCCAGAGGTCCTCAATATATAGGTTTCTTTTTTGATTTTTATCCTGGCTGGCGCCAGACGATTTTTTTTCGGTTTAGGTGTTGCCCACAGGGCTTCAAAATATAGCTTCCCTTTGGGACTTTTATTCTGGCTGGCGCCAGACGATTTTATTCGGTTTTGGCGTGGTTCACTGGGCGTCAAATTAAAGTTTCATTATAGGACTTTTATTCTGGCAAGCGCCAGATAATTTTTTTTTCTATTTGACATGTCTTACGTGGCTTCAATTTAAAGCTTCACTTTGGGACTTTTATTCTGGCTAGCGCCAGACGATTTTTTTTCTCATTGTAGTAGCCCACGTGGATTTTAAATAATGCTTCAATTTTGGACTTTTATTATGGCTGGCGCCAGACGATTACATTCGTGTTTGTTGCGGCCCACCGGGAGTCACCGTAAACCTTCACTTTGGGACTATTTTCCTGCCTGGCCCTAAACGATTCTATTCTGGTTTGTCGAAGCCCACGCGGCTTCAAAGTAAAAGTTCACTTTTGGACGTTTATTCTAGCTGGCGCCACACGACTCTATTTGGGTTTGGCGTGGCCCACGGGGTGTCAGAATAAAGCTTCTCATTGGAACTTTTATTTTGGCTGGCGACAGACGATTTCATTCGTGCTTCACGTAGTCCACGGGCTGTCAAAGTAGTTTTGCTTTAGGACTTTTAATTTTGGCTGGTGTCAGACGATTTAATTTGGGTTTAGGTTGGCACAGAGGGCTTCAAGTTAAAGCTTCACTTCGGTACTTTTATTTTGGCCAGCGGCAAACGATTGTGTTCTGGTTTGGTGTATCCCACGGGTCTTCAAATTAAAAGGTCAGACGATTTTTTCGGGTATAGTGTGGCCTACTGGTCGTGAAACTAAAGATTCACTTTGGGACTTTTCTTTTGGCTGGAGCCAGACGATTCCTTTCAGGTTTGGTGTGACCCACGGGGCGTGAAAGTGAAGGTTACCTTTGGGAGTTTTATTCTGGCAGGCGCCAGATGATTTTTTTCTCATTTGGCGTGCCCCACGGGGTTTGAAATTAAAGCTTCACTTTGAGATTGTTTTTCAGGTTGGTGCCATACGATTAGGACTTCTATTTCAGCTGGGAGGAGACGATTCTATCAGTTTTGGCGTCGCCCACGGTGCTTGAAAATAAAAAGATTCACTCTGGTGGCTACACAAAATCATATACGTGCTTGACGTAGTCCGAGGGTTGTAAAAATAAAGCTTCAATTTGGGAAATTACTTTTGGCTGGTACCAGGCAATTCTCTTTGGGTTTGGCATGGCCCATCGGGCTCCAAAATAAAGATTCATTTTGGGACTTTTCTTTTGGTTGTGGGCAGACGATCCTATTTCGCTCTGGCGTTGCCCACGGGGCTTCAGAGTAAAGGTTCCCTTATGGACTTTTATTCTGGCTGGCGGTAAAAGATTCGATTCCTTTTTGACGTAGCCCACCGGGCTTCAAAATGATGGCTCGATTTGAATTTTTTTTCCTGGGTGGCACCAGACGATTTTACTTGGATGTGGCTTGACTTAGAGCGTCAAAATAATGCTTCACTTTGGAACTTTTATCCTGGCAGGTGCTAATCTATTTCAATTGGTTTTGGCGTGACGCAAGGGCCTTCAAAATAAAGCTTCACTTTGAGACTTTTTGTCTGGCTGCCGTCAGACGATTCTAATCCGGTTTGGCGTAGGTTACGAGTCTTCGAATTAAGGTTCTGTTCTTGACTTTTATTTTATCTGGCGCCAGACGATATTATTCTCTTTTGGCATGGTCTACTTGGAGTCAAAGTTAAGCCTCACTTTCGGACTTTTATTCTGGCTTGCGCCAGATGATTCTCCTTAAGAGTTTGGCTTAGCCCTTGGAGAGTCAAAGTAAGCCTTTAGGACTTCAATTCTGGCTAGTGCCTGACGATTTTTTCGAATTTGGCGTGGTCCAAAAGTTCCCTTTTGATAATTTTATTTTGGCTGTCTATAAACGATTATATTCGTTCTTGACGTAGTCTACTGGTTGTCAAATTAAAACTTCATTTTGGGACATATATTCTGGTTGGTGGCAGACGATCCTATATGTCTTTGGCGTAGCCCACGGGTAAAGGTTCCCTTTTGTACTTTTATTTTGTCTTGCGCAAGATGAATTTATATTGGTTTAGCGTAGCCCACGGGGTCTTCTATTCTAGGTGGTGCCAGACGATTTTGATCGGGTTTGGTGTGGATGACGGGGCATCAAATTAAAGCTTCATTTTGTGACTTATAACCTAGCAAGCGCCAGATGATTCTTTTTTGGATTTGGAGTGGCCTACGGGTTCGTCAAATTAATGTTTCATATTGGGACCTTTTTTCTGGCTGCCGCCAGCTGATCTTATTCGTGCTCGAAGTAGTCCACTGGTTGTCAAAGTAGATTTTTTTTGGGACGTTTGTTTTTGGCTGGTGCCAGACGAATCATTTTGGGTTTGCTCGGCACACAGGGCTTCAAATTAAAGTTTCCCTTCGGTACTTTTATTCTGCTTGGCGGCAAATGATTGTGTTCTGTTTCGACACATCCCACGGGGCTTCAAAGTAAAGGGTCACTTTTGGTCTTTTATCCTGGCTGTCGCCAGACGATTTTTTCGGGCTTGGTGTGGTCCATGGGGAGAGAAATTAAAGCTTCATTTTAGGACTTTTATTTTGGCCGGAGCCAGACGATTCTATTCAGGTTTGGTGTGACCCTTGGGGCGTGAAAGTTGAGGTCAACTTTCGGACTTTTCCGTCTGGCACCAGATGAATATTTTTTTGGGTTAGGCGTGGCTGACGGGGCGTCAAAGTAAAGATTCACTTTGGAAATTTTATTTTGGGTGATGCTACACGAATCTATTCATGTTTGGTGTGATCCACACAGCATGAAAGTAAAGGTTCACTTTGGGACTTATATTCTGGTTGGCGCCAGATGAATTATTTCAGATTTGGCGTAGCCCACGAGGCTTCAGATTAAGGATTCACTTTGAGACTGTTTTTCAGGCTTGCACCAGACGATTTTGTTTGGGGTAGGCGTGGCCCACGAGTCTTCAAATGATGATTCCCTTTGGGAATTTCAGTTTAGCTGGGGACAGAGGATTCTATTTGGTTTAAGAGTAGCCCACGGGGGTTGGAAATGAAGATTCACTTTGGAGGCTACAGACAATTATATTCGCGTTTAATGTAGTTTTAGGGTTATCAAAGTAAATCTTTAATATGGGACTTTTCTTTTGGTTGGTACCAGGCACTTCTTTTCGGGCTTGGTATGGCCGAAGGGGCTTCAAAATAGTGGTTCACTTTGGGACTTTTATTTTTTTGGCGGCAGACTATCCTATTTTGCTTTGGCGTAGCCAACGGGGCTTAAAGTTAAATGTTCACTTTGGAATTTTATTTTGGCTCGTGCCAGAGGAACTTAATCGGTTCTAGCGTGGCCCACCGGACTTCCAATTAAAGTTTCCCTTTGGGACTTTGATTCTGGCTGTGCCAGAAGATTTCATTCCGGTTTAGCGTAGCCCACGAGGCTTCAAAATAAAGGTTCACTTTTGCACTTTTATCCTGGCTGGAGCTAAACGATTTTATTTGGATGTGACTTGACTGACGGGGCGACAAAGTAAAGCTTCATTTTAGGACTTTCATCCTGGCCGGCGCTAGACGATTATATTTGGATTTGGTGTGCCCCAAAGGGCTTCAAAATAAAGCTTCGATTTGAGAAATTTTTCTAGCTGGCGTCAGATGATTCCTTGAAGTAGCCCACGAGGCCTCAAACCTCGTGTTCACTTATTGATTTTTGTTTTAGCTGGCACCAGACGATATAATTCTGCTTTGAAATATCCTTTTGGGCGTAAAATAAAAGCTTCAATTTCGGTCTTTTATTTTGGCTGTAGCCAGATGATTCTACTCGGGACTGGCTTAGCTCCCGAGGCGTCAAAGTAAACCTTCACTTAGGGACTTTAATTGTGGCTGCCGCCTGACGATTTTTTTTCGATTTTGGCTTAGTCCATGGGTCTTCAAAGTAAAGGCCCATTTTTGGACTTCCATTCTGGCTGGCGCTACATGACTTTATTTGGGCTTGGCGTTGCCCTAGGGGTTTCAAAATATAGCCTTACTTTGTTTTTGCTTTTTTGGCAGGCGCCAAACGATTCTCATTGTTTTCTTTTTTAGCCCAGAAGCTTCAAAGTAATGTTCTCTTATGGATACTTATTTTGGCTGGCGCCAGACTATTTTTTTCGGTTTTGGCATTGCCCAGTGAGCGTCAAATTAAAGCTTCACTTTCGGTCTTTTATTCTGCATCAAGCCAGATGATTCTATTCGGGTTTAGCTTAGTCCTTCGGGCGTCAAAGTAAGCCATCACTTTGGGACTTTTATTCTGGCTGTTGGGCAGACGATTTTTTTTCGGTTTTGGCGTTGCCCACGGGGCTTTAAATTATTACTTTTTTCTGGCTGACTACAGACGATCATGTTCGTTCTTGACGTAGTCTACGGGTTGTCAAAATTAAGTTTCACTATGGGACTCTTATTCTGGTTGGCGACACACAATCCTATTTCGCTTTGGCGTAGCTCACGGAACTTCAAAGTAATGGCTCACTTTTGTACTTTTATTTTGTCTTGCGCCTACGGGGCGTCAAATGAAAATCTAACTCTGGGACTTTTAGTCTGGCTGGAGCCAGACGATTTTATTCGCGTTTGGTGTGGGTCAGGAGGCATCAAATTTTAGTTTCCATTTGGGACGTTCATTCTCTCTGTAGCCAGAAGATTCTTTTCCGGTTTCGCATAGCCCACGGAGCTTTAGAGTAAAGGTTCCCTTTCGGACTTTTACCCTTACTGGCGCCAGACGATTTCATTTCCTTTTGGCGTTGCTCACAGGGCGTCAAATCAATGCTTCACATTGGGACTTTCATTCTGGCTGGTGCCAGGCGATTTTTTCGAGTTAGGTGTTGCCTACGGGGTTTGAAAATAAAGCCTCGTTTGCGACTTTTATTTTGGCTGGCTCCAGACGGTTTTATTTTGTTTTGGAGTGGCTGACGGGGCGTTGAATTTAAGCTTTATTATGTGACTTATATCCTGGAAGCGCTGGTCGATGCTGTTCAGATTTGGTGTGGTCCACGGGACTTCAAATTAAAACTTTTCTTTGGAACTTTTATTCTGGCTGACGCAAGATGATTTTATTTCGCCTTGATTTGGCACACGGGACTTCAAAGTAATGCTTCACCTTTGGACTTTTATTATGGTTGGCGCTAAACGACTATATTCGTGTTTGTTGTGGCCCACGGGACGTCAACGTGAAACTTCATTTTGGAATTTTTGTCCTGGCTGGCGCAAGACGATTTCATTTGGGTTTGGCGAAGCCCACAGCGCGTGAAATGAAAGAATCTCTCTTGGACTTTTATTCTGGCTGGCGCTTGGTGATTTCATTCGTGCTTGACGTAGTCCACGGGTTGTCAAAGTAAAGCTTCCTTTTGGCACTTTTGCTTTTGCTGGTGCCAGACGATTCTATTCGGGTTTGGCTTGACCCAAGGGCCTTCAAATTAAGGCTTCACTTTGGTACTTTTATTCTGGCTGGCGCCAAACGATTCTGCTCCGGTTTGGCGTATTCCACGGGGCTTAAACTTAAGGGGCGCCAGACGATTTTTTTGGGAGGTTATGTGTTGCCCACGGGACGTAGAATTAAAGCTTCTCTTTAGAATTTTTAATATTTCTGGCGCCAAATGAGTCTGTTCGGATTAGGTGTCACCCAGGGGTCTTCAAATTAAAGGTTAACTTTAGGACTTCTATTCTGGCTAGCGCCAGATGAATTTTTTTTCTTGTTTGGTGTTGTTGACGGGGCGTCAAAGTAAAACTTTCTTTGGGACTTTTATCCTGGCTGGCGCCGGATGATTTTATTTGGATTTGGCTTGACTGACGGGGCGAGAAAGTAAAGCTACACTTTGGGACTTTTATCCTGACTGGCGGTAGACGATTGGTTTTGATTTTGCGTGGCCCAAACGGCTTCAGAATAAAGTTTCTCTTTGAGACTTTTTTCTGTCTGATGTCAGAAGATTCTATTCCGGTTCGGCGTACCCTACGAGGCTACAAACTAAGGTTCTCTTCTTGAGTTTTACTTTGGCTGGCACCAGACGATATTCTGTCTTACTAAGGCCCAATGGGCTTCAAATTTAAGCTTCACTTTCGGACTTTTATCCTGTCTCGCGTCAGAGGATTCTGTTCGGGTTTGGCTGGTGCCAGTCGGTTTTATTTGGGTTTGGTTTGGCTAACGAGGAATCAGATTAAATTTTTCCACTTGGACATCTATTCCTTCTGGTGCCAGAAGATTCAATTCCTGTTTGGCGTAGCCCATAGAGCTTCAAAATATAGGTTTCCGTTTGAACTTTTATCCTGGCTGGCACCAGACGATTTTTTTTTCGGGCAGGTGGAGCTTCAAATTAAAGCTTCACTCTGGGACTTTTATTCTGCTGTTGCCAGACGATTTCTTTCGGTTTTAGCGTGGCTCATAAAGCTTCAAATTAAATCTTTGCTTTGAGACTTTATTTCAGGCTGGCGCCAGACGATTCTATTTGGTTTAGGCTTGTCCACGGGGCTTGAAAATATAGATTCTCTTTGGTACTTATTCTGGGTGGCTACAGACAATTATAATCGTGCTTGACGTAGTCCGAGGGCTGTCAAAGTAAAGTTTCGCATTGGGACTTTTGTTTTGGCTGGCCCCAGGCTATTCTCCTTGGATTTAGCGTGGCCCACGGAGCTTCAAAGTAAAGGTTCACTTTCTGACTTATAATCTGGTTGGTGGCAGACGATGCTATTTCGCCTACGGGGCTTCACAGTAAAGTCTCCCTTCTGAACTTTTACTTTTGCTCGCGCCAGACGATTTTTTTCGGGTCTAGCCTGGCCCATGGGGCTTCAAATTAA
>JAUUDW010066466.1:0-16318 GCA_032361385.1 Panulirus guttatus
GGGTGTATGTTTGTGTGTGTGTGTGTGTGTGTGTGTGTGTGTGTGTGTGTTTAAGAATCTGTGAGTGATTTTTTTTATTGTGTTTATATGAATGTCCTTGAGTACGTCTGTGTGTGCATCTGTTTGTATGTTTGTGTATATATTTGTATTTTTCTTTAGTTTATATGTACTTTTTTAGTCAAATACCAATGAATATGTAGCGTTTTCAAATAACGGTAGCATAACTAAAAAAAAAAAGTCACTGCTTACAATTTGCTGAAATACATATCATATATTTTAACGTTTTTTTGCAAATGTGCAATTATAAACAGAAGTTTCAGGAACTGAAAAGCTTTCTTAAAGAATATTTTTTTTTGAGGTTTATAAGGGGTAAGCAGTCGTTTCAAAGACTGAACCTTCCAGGTTTTCATACTTTTAAATCTTCAATTCACAATTAATGATTTCGATATTACTTCTCTTTATGTGTTTATATGCCATTAACATTTACAGAAACTCTTATTTATTTTCTCTCTATTTACAAGACGAATAGTTCTGCACGTACAACCCAAGCGAGTTAGAAACGCTGTAATCCTGATTGATTTGTAAGGAACAATACATGAAAAATTTTTGTGTTTACTTCTCAAGTAAGTGTTGTAGCAACTGACAACTGTTCGAGTAACTGACACTATTTACTTTTAATGAAGACTCGTTAGTATGGTGAAGTTTTCCCCTTTATAGATTCTGATTGATGATATGAATGTTTCTAGAGCCATATATATAGATTAGTTAGAATGAATAAATTCATTTTGTATGATTTTTTTTTCTGTCGGGGTTATATGTGTACAGAACTTGTAGTCTTGACCAGTGATAGCGTGACAGGGAATAGTCTTGACCCGAGATAGTTTGACAGGGTATAGTCTTGACCCGAGATAGTTTGACAGGGTATAGTCTTGTCCCGTAATAGTGTGACAGGGTATAGTCTTGACCCGAGATAGTTTGACGGGGGATAGTCTTGACCAGTGGTGGTTTGAGATGGTATATTCTTGGCCATTGCTGGAGTGACAGTGTGGTCTTGGCCAGTGATAGTGTGGCAGTACTCGTTTAGTCACGGCCAGTGACAGGTGTAGTCGTGGCGTGCGACAGGTCAAGAGCAGGTTGGTGAAGCAGGACATGAGGTCAAGACTGAGGCCTAGAGCAGACGGCCGGGATGTAGAGGTCGGACAGCAAGAGGCAGGGCAGGACGCAGTGCAAGGCTGGGGGATCGTGCCTACCGCCTCCATCTGGGGATTAGTCTCGTTAGAAAGCCGTAAGACCGACCTCGCTGTACCTCACACTCTCCAGTATGTCTCTCCCCAGGATCCTTACCTCTGCTCTTCTCTCTGCTTTGCTGTCATGTCCCCTTCAATAGTGATGGGAGGGGTCGACCTTTCTACCTTACTCCATCTATATTGATTAAGAATGAAGAATGCAGTCGCTGTTCTGTTCAGCAGCTTAGAACAACGTCATAGACCATCAGGTCTTCTGTTTTCTGGGTCTTCCATGTACTGTCCTCCAGCAGATAACTTCGTCATAGATCATCAGGTCTTCTGTTCTCTAGCGTTCCCATGGTCTCCCCATGTGTTGGCCAGATTCGTTAAAACCCTATTGCTGTCCTTAAGTGTATCTCGTCTACATTTTGACTGCCTGTAAATACTTGTATTTGAGTTCAGTGATTTTGTAAATTTGTGGATCATTAATCTCATGTGATCTGCTATGTAATTAATGCATTTGATCATAATAGTATTGTCTTTGGTCTGATGTATCATGCTGTTTGAACAATTTCTGCTCTTTTATATTCGGCATTTTGAGCTTTCAGAGACGTTCTCTGTTCATTTTCCATGTTCATTTTCTTTGTAAGATTTTAGGGGATGAACCCGTATCTCATAAAACTGTAATTACGATTCATGTCTTCGACAGTCCCTACCTACGTATATCTCATCGATAATGAGTTATTGATTAGAAAATCCTATATGAAATCTTAAGCTGTTTGAGGCCGTCCAATGGGTATGATAGTAACAGTAGATATCAGTGATAAACTTTCTCGACGTAGGTCTGGAATGAAGACCCTCACTTTGATAAATATCGGGTCGCAGAATAAGAAAAAGTAATAAGACTCTTGGGTTTTCGTGGATGAGTATCAACAATGTTGAGGTGATGTACTGGCTTAGTAATCCTGATTCATGGTGCTGTGTAAGCTGGTGACATATAGCGCCACCCAGGCCTGTAAAAGTGCTCCCTCCCTCCTTCCCGCCGTTGTCTTTTTATGGAGAGATAACTCGAGGTGTCGATACAGGACCCCCAGGATTGCCTTCTCAAGAACTGTATAGCTCTTTCCTTATTTAAAAACAGCTCCTGACTCCCTCGATCCTGTCAGATATCTAACTTTCTACCAATCTGCCATTACTGATCCTGTTAAATATCTGTCTTTTTCCCATCTCCCATTATTGGCCCTATTCCTAACTTTCATATGCTGGACCAGGTGCACCCAACTCCTCTGAAATCACTCACACACGTCCTCACCCTATGTCCAATGTGGTTAGGTGAAATGTGGTGCATCAAGTGAAACCAATGTGTTCAGTCGTGCCGATCCTCTAACATCTTCTTCTTTGGGCATTTCATATAAATGATACAATATTTAGGCCCCAAGACATTGTTTAGTCAAAGCTGTCAGGTACTGTCAGTGTCTGTATGACGTGAAATTATATACGTAGATCTGTAAAATAATGTCAAAAATGAATTGTATAAAATAGTCAGATTTATGCACGAATGAACTGATTGATTTTGAATTCAATATATCTGTCTTCCCTTTGAAGGAAGAGTAGACCATGTCATATTCCCAGTGAAGGAAAAATCTTTTTTGGGATTGTTTATTTTGTTCGTCCGTGCGTTTGATTGTCTGTCTCAGCCACTGGAGTTGGGAGGTTGTCCTCTTGCCGTCTTCTGGTCTCCGCAGTGGAGTTGGTTAGATGTCGTCATGTTGTGTTTCGTTCTTCCCACTGGAGTTGGTTAGACGTCGTCTTATGCTCTTTCACTGGAGTTGTTAAACGTCGTCATTCCCTCCTCCACTGGGACTGGCACGTTGTCGTCTTGTCTTCTGTTCATCCCATCGTAGTTGGTTAGATGTCGTCTTCCACTGGAGCTGGCTGGATGTCGTCTTCTGCGCTTCCACTGAAGTTGGTTGGTTGTGGCCTTATCCTTTTTTCCACTGGAATTGGTTAGTCTTCTTTTTATCGTCTTTCCCTCCACTGGAGTTGGATTGGTCATCGTCTCCTCCTCCTTGGAGTCGAGAGCAGAACGACTCTGGAAGGATCTTCCATATATCTTCCTAAGACACTGAATCCAACACCGTATAATAACGTAAGGTTGGAATTGACCTCTTCTCGTTTCTTCTTTTTTTCCCCCCCTCACTTGACACTCCTGATGTTACGGTTCGATGCTTGTATCACTTTATCTTCTCGAAATTCGTTTATTTCGCGCACTTGTCCCTGTTCCCCAGTATCTCATAGTTCTATTAATTCCCTGTCCCTTTTCGTAGATATGTGTTTTCGTATCTCTTATAGCTTTAATTTTTTTTCTTATCTTTCGTAAAAGTATCTCTTATGATCCACTTCAGATATTTGTTTGGATTTGAGTTTGTAACGTACGTATAAACAGTTTGTGAAAGGATAAATTTGCCACAGAAAAAAAAACACCAGTTACAGAATAACGTTTTTGCAGCAGATTAAGATCTTTCCAACAGTAAAAACTGTTTGTTACTGGACAAACGATTTCTAACGGGATAAACTACTTTCCACGGGAAAAGCTTCTTGCTGTAAGATAAACAGTATGTAACAAGATGAACGATGTGTGTATTCATAACAAGACAAATTGTTTCACCTCTGGATAATTATATAATCAATGCAGTTTCTTAGTTTATTCCTTAACCAGGAACATCAACTACAGTAGTGGCGCGTTATCCTCCCACATACGTTAAGTACACTAGCACTAGGTATCAGGTGACGTACACTTAAAAGTAGTTCTACGATTGGACTACGTTTTCTATTCCCAAAAGGACTAAATATGGGGCTCCTCTTGAACCACGTTTTCTTTCTGTTAGAGACTAGTGGACGAATCATACCATTGCACGTATAACTTACCCCCTCCCACGGAAGTAAACTACATAAATAGTATCCTCCCCTCCTGTAATAGTTTCCTGTAGTTGTAATACATCCAACCACTACAGATTGTTGACTGTATCAAACTCGTATTTTTTAGTCTGCTTTCCCCAAATGGCTTCAGTTTTCAAGCATCATTTTCCATTCATCTCTGGAAATAGTGGGTAGGGTTTTGAGGTCTATCTGTGCATTTGACTCCCTTCTTGTAACCTTGTTCTTGATTTTGGTCATGTAATTCATCATTCAGTATTCCGTGGCATTCCGTTATTATTCAGTATGGTTGTGATTTACTTTTTTGTTTCATAAGGCTGTGATTACCTTATTATTTAGCAAGGCTTTGATAGTGTGTTATTATTTGTTAAGGCTACGGGTCCCTTATATGTTTGGTAAGGCTCTGATTATCTCCATTGCTTGATAAGACTCCCTGTTTGCTTGTTATTTGTTGAGGTTTATGAGTTTTACAGTTAGATAAGGCTGTCATTAGTTCTTTAGATAGGCCATCTCGTCAGCTGCTAGCAAAACGTAAGAAATATTTGTTTCTTTTCTTTTTCAGTAATGTTCTCTCTTCTGCATCAAAGATATTTTTTTTAACATGATGGAGGAGCTGGCAGTTGCTATGGTCTAGGTAAGTATGTCAGCAAGAGGCTCTTATGTGACTGGAGGGCTTGATGGGTTAAATTCGTCATCGGCGTTGAAAGTCTGTGGGCACTGGAAGGGCGGCAAGTTTAGGATGTGGGCCTTGGAGAGCCGAGTAGTTTAGGCAGTGGGCCTTGGAAAGGCGACTAGTTTAGATTGTGGGCTTTGGCTCCTCACTTCTGGTGGATGGCCAGCAAGCTGTCACCCTTTTCTCCTTTCGGACCAAATATCCGAATGTGGAACTGATGTCCCCGAAATTCGCAATAGATCTTATTTGCTTTTCCATCTTTGCGAAAAAGCACAAGAATGGTGTTTCCTGCTTCTGGGAATACATTGCTGAAAAATAATGACTCCATATTTCTACCAGACAGACATTCACACACTTCTTCAAAGACAATCAGAGGAAACTTGAAAAATTGGAAAAAGGTATTGGCACGTAGTGGGCCGTGGAGATCGGGGTTGGCTCTGGTAAGTTTAATGCGGCGGGAAGACTACGCAGACTGATTTGCATATCAATATATTGGTCGCCAGGTTTTCCTTTATTCGTGAATGTAATGTTTAAGTGTAGTGTATATCCCAGCCTCGCTTTGGCTTTATTGTGTTACCATTTTTAGCGGCTCGGTTAGGTTAGGTTAGGCTGTGCTGTGTTAGGTTAGGTTACGTAAAGCTACGTTAGACTAGGTTGGTTAACTTTTGGCTTGGTTAGATGTAAGGACGTAAATATGACGTTTAAGAAGTAGACTGTTGTGGATCTTGTTTACCTTATCTACTTTGTGTTGGATATTTACGAAAATTTTTGGTCCTTTGAAGAAAATGTAAAGATGCCGTTGATTATTTTCTTTTCTGTTAAAGAAAAAAAATTTCTACCTTTTTTGGGTTTTAGAGCTTGATTTTGATGGATAATTGAAATTTTCCACCTGGGTTACATTCGATAAATCTGATTATACAAATAAGCTACACCCAATAATTACACCTTGTTTTGAGCCTTAATAAGCTTTATGTACACTCCTGAACACTAAGAGAGAGTTTGCTACATCGAACAAGAATCATGAAACGAAATGAATACTTTAGTTCTCCTCAAAAATTGCTTAGCTTTATTGGCAATTTTCTCCCGTATCAGACAGGAATGCAGAAAACACCAACAGACCAGTGGATTCAGTTTTGTGGAAGCCATATGTGGTAGTGGATGAGATGACAGAATCATAGACAAGGGTATGGTAAAAGTAGAATTACAGATAGATGACTTAAGGAGACAAATCAGTCACTATTTCATTTATTTGTTTTTAACTACTAAGGAATAAAAGCAAGGTTTTAGTCTTTTTTACCTTAAATGTAACTGTGACAATGCTTTCACATACTTTGTTGGTATGTCATAGCACATGTTAACAGTTCTAAAGAAGAAAACTGTTTTATTCGATGGCAAAATGCTTGTGTGTGTCCATTACTACGGGTGAATTCAAACAGATTTAGCCATTGGTAGATGATGTGACCCTGAATTTCAGGGCCATCGATCATCTTGAATACCTGTGTTAATTCATGACTTAACTACCTTTTTTTTTCCAAAGTAAATAAGTTGAGGGCGCCTAGATGACTCCATTTATTTCGCAGTCCGGGAATCATCTTGGCCACTCAGCGCTGTCCTCCCGCGGTTCTGTCCATGCCCACCCACCGCTTAGCTGTTTTTCTTTACGTTCGGCGACCAAAATTGAACACATCATTCCTGATGTGGACGCACTATTGAACTGTAAAGAAGGAGGATTAATTTCTACACTTGAATTCGTATGCCGTGCCCATGAAACCTAAGATTTTTATCGCCTTTTTCTGTAGGTCATGTGAGATTGTTACATCTCGGTCTTTTCATCATTCCCGTTATGTAGCTCAGCGGAGTTTATATTCTAGTTAGTCTTTCCAGTTTCACCACTGACGTGTGAAACTTTGCAGTTTTTCGATATTAGAATTCACTGGACAGCTGTGAACCCAGTCTCTCAGCTTGCGGTTGTAGACATTCGATTTTTATTGTTTATATTTCTAGGTTTAATGTCTTTAGATTTAGATATCTTACAGTATAGGCCCATATCACTGTCATTATTGTATATCAGAAAGTGAACAGGTCCCAAGACTGATCTCTGTAATACTCAGCGTCTTTCACGTCTCACCATCCTGGGGCACGACTGTTGCTCGTTACTCCTTGTTTACGGCCAGTCAGCCGAATTTCTAGCCTCCAAAGTGAAACAGCTTCTGTACCATACTTTATAACGTTTACTAGTAATCCATAATCAATTAACATAATCAAATACTGTTTTGAAAATCTAGATGAGTGACATTGATTACTTTGACCATGCTTGTAAATTATATTAAAAGTGGAACCAAGATTTGTAAAAGAAGTATGATTGCGTGTAAATTCGTGATGCGAATCAGTGATTGAATAGTGAGTCTCTAAATGATTGATGATCATCTCCCGAAAAAATGAAATGAGTTTCCATAGTACAAGGTCACTGGAGTCGTCTTCATGCACCTGACCTTAACCTCTTAATCGTGACAGTACTACCCTTGGGATTTGACCTGAGAGGTCAAGCTGCCACACGCAGAGGTTATAACGTCGTGCTCAAGTGTCTTATTGCGATGTTGTGTGGCCACCAGTCAGACAATTGAAAATAAACGTTTGAAAGAATTCAGAAATACTTCACAAGGAAAACTGAAATTCTGGAACATGTGAACAAGAGATTGAAAGAACTCGAATTTTACAGTCAAGAAGGAAGAAGGAAAAGATACCTGATAATATATGCATGTAAGCAGATAGAAGGCACAAAGAAAAATGTTTTTGAACCTAAGAGAATCTCAGCAAGAAAGACTCAGAATTATCAGGCCTGGATTAGTACCTGGATATATACCAAAAACATATCAAAGAGGCATATGCATTTTTCTTTTTTTTATGTTGAAGGCTCCAGTCACGGACAGAAGTCCACGTTAAGGCCCGGCCCTAATTGAAAAATAGAATTAAGAAACGCAATAAGAAAAAAGAAAAAAGAAAAAAGCATTTACGAATTCTTGAGAAAGTGAAAGACCTGTCTTTTAAAATGAGGTAGGTCATACTATGTTATTAGGAAAGACATACAATACATGTAATACAATACCTGAAGAAATCAGAATCATGTAAAGGAAAACTGTTGCTTGATTACGTAACGTTATTGGAGTGAACAAGCAGGGCCAGTAGAGCGTCGGCCACCTGACGAAGACCACATGTATTTTGTCCACCAGTAGGAGGCACTGCCGCGCTAGCTATCCCTCGTGGCCATCCTGACCCTTGGGCACACTGCTGGTGGAGGCAGGGTTGACTCCCGCCTTCCTGCACGCCCTACTGAGGATGGTTGCCCATGTGCTGAAGTAAGGAAGAGCGTGTGAGAGGACCTGCCTCTTCCTCTACACTCACTGTCGCCTCATGCTCCTCAACCCTTCTCCCTGGCGCCATGATGTCGAAGGCCGATGTCTGGCAACTGCAGACATTCAAGAAAAGAAAAAAAGAATATGGTTGAGGTCATTCCCTGCTGAACCTGGAATTGACATGCATGTAAGATGCATGGCGATGGAGAGAAAAAGTATAATTCTGCAAGAACGACTTGCGGCGAACACCACGCGCTAGCCCTGTCATTCTGACAAAGTCTGGTCGTAGGTTTGGTGTATTCTCAAACACTGGATTATTGTAATGACTTAAATGAGCTTAGTTCATCCGGTCTTCATTTCACCTTGTATTTGTCCTCAACTGCACCGCTTCCACCTTCTTCCTGTCCTACACCACTTCAACTTTTCCTTCTTCCTGCCTAATACCACTTCAACTTGAATTCATTTAGTCTTGCACCACTTCACCTTGCCTTCTTCCTCCCCTACACCACTTCACCTTGGATTTCAGTCAACCATGCAGCTCTTCATCTCTCCCTTTCCTTACCCTACACCACTTGACCTTACATTCATCCAACCCTGAACCACTTGACATCCTTCCTCTTACCCTACATTATTTCACCTTGCCTTCTTGTTACCCTACACCACTTCACTCTACTGTTGTTTAACTCAGAGCACTACTGACCCTTCACGCACATCTCACACACACCCCACTTCCCCTCACCCTATACAGCTTCCTCGGGCACATGTTCCCCCGTCCCTACGGAGCGCCATTCGTGTACCCTCACTATTCCCAGGATGGTGATGAGCCAGTAATTGGTAGAGCACAGTGAAGGGTGGTGATGGGGAATGGGTTGAAGCGGCGGGGGGGGGGGATGCATTGGGATTAGGACAGGAGGAGGGAGTCGAGAAAGGGGAAGGAGGAGAAGGAGAAGGAGGAGAGCAGGGAAGGAGGAATGATGTAGATTAATACGTTGGAGAATATGATGCAGTCACTATGGCAGGTTCTGACGATGAATTTCGTGCTAGGAGGTCCCTCGCTGGGAGATTCTGACGAATAGGTCCTCTCACAACGCCACCGACGTCGTATGCAGACATACTGTGTCTCGGGCTGTTCTCTCTCGTAGGAAGGACAGGTAGGGTAGTGGAATGCGTAGCACAGCAGGACTGAAAGGTTGGTCGGATGTGTGACACGTTACAAGCAGGACGATGAAGGATAGTGGGGTGGGAGCATTACAGAGTGGGCATCAAAGGTACAGGAATGGCTACATTCTAGGTAGTGGAGGAAGGGAAGTGGAATGGGCAAATGACAGGTGGGATGGGAAAGGTAATGAAACAGGTCGTACACTGGAGGCAGGGTGGTAATGGCGGTAAAATAGGTGGTATATTACACATCGGACGGGAAGGGTAATGGAATAGGTAGTACATAACGGGCAGGAGGGGAAGGCGTGCATTATTGACAATAGGGGAGAGTGCTGGAAGGATCAAGGCTGAGGAATAGGTATAGGTATGGGGACTGAATCTCTGAATGAGACGGGGAACAGACAGGATGGTACGTGACCACCGCTCCATATAATGAGAACGAATGATGGAGTATCATCACGGAATTGGTAGCAATGATTGTTTAGAATCAACAGGACAGAGCAAATGAGGGGGTACAGAATCACAAGCAAATAGCTAGTATGATGAATACAGAATCACTAACAAATAGCAATGAATGTGCACCGAATCACCAAAGACGAGTGAAGAATCACTAACAAATAGCACTTGGTCGGGACAAAATCCCCAGCAAATAGCAAGTGATGGCTACAGAATTCCCAGGAAATAGCCGGGTATGGGAGCAGTTTCGAACCACTAGGAGGTATGTGTAAATGAACATGGTAAAGGGGCTTATAGCCTTTGGGAGGTAAAAATTAGACGAGTTGCTTTTCAGTCAGGCCACATTTAGAGATGGGTTGGTTGAGGAATAGAGGGAAAGTAATGGAAAGGGGCGGTGTAATGGAATGGCTAACCACTGGAAAGGGGGGAGGTGTGTTTGATACGTGAGTGTTGCGGCCCTTGATGTGTTACTCTTGGCTTTTGATCTGTTGCATCTACTTCGCTGGGATCTCTCTCTCTCTCTCTCTCTCTCTATCTCTCTCTCTCTCTCTCTCTCTCTCTCTCTCTCTCTCTATCTATCTATCTATCTATCTATCTATCTATCTATCTATCTATCTATCTATCTCTATCTCTATCTCGTGCTTTGTGGACTCATAGTTGCAGACGAGTTAGTGATCACTCCTACTAAGCTACCAGATTTACGAAGTGTTGAAAAGCGATGAATGATTATAGCATGATAATCAGTGGTGAATATGAAGTGGGGATTTTGAAATGAGAAGAAAAAAAGTGATTGCTCAAGATATAAAGTAGTATATTGAATGAAATCAAGAAAAAAAAATGGATAGATCAAGATGTAGTGTGTTATATTGAATGTAGTTAATTAAAAGAGGGATGGATCAGAATAGAATGAGGTCCATTGAATGAAATCAAAAGAAAAATAGTGATATCAATGTATAGTGTGGTTGACTGAGTGAAATCAAAAGAAAACTATGATATGTACATTGAATGAAATGGAACATGGACGGAATCAGACTCTTTGGCTCCAAACTTGAAGGACTTAGAGACCTGAAAAGTGGCTCTTTGATATGTCAGTAACATAATAATCTATGATGTATACGAAGTAGTGATTTTTGTGACAAGAAACGATTGATGAAGCTTAGACAGAGTGTCATAAACAGAGGAAATAAATACGGATAAATGATACTGTAACGGAATAATTAAACAATAATTAAGTGTAATAGAACGGAAAACAGATATCTTGAAATTGATGTGAGATACTGAAAAAAGTAAACAGCACAAAGGAAACAAAGTGTTTGCATAGAAATAACAATTTAGTGACAACAGTGGATGCTAAATATTGTAACAAGTAAACGAAAATAACAGCTGGTGACATTTACATGTGACCAACATAGAAAGCGAGGCATGAAGTCAAACTAGGTCAATTAACAGAACCAGAATACTGAATGAAGGACTTAAGAATTAAAATATGTTATATAAATATTTTGTAGCAGAAATATAGATATGATAGAGTAACATGATAAGAAATTGGAAAGATTAGAGTTATCTTTCGAAACAGCAAAGATAGTAAAGAAGACAGCAATGTTGGGGCAAAACAACATAATCATTGGAACCTACTAATTTGATGAATATGATTGTCAACACAGTTGCAAATTCAAGTGATGATGTTTCTAAGTTAGCAAAGGTAATTAGTTGCTGTGACTACCGTGATAAGCTGAAAGGTAAAGAAGACATGCACAGTAAATTAAGAAACGCTGAGAACTCCAGACTTTAATATAGCCACAGAAAACATATTGATCAGAAAGACACGGTTTTCTTAGAATTATGAATGCATGCCATGAGTAATACATTGGTTTCTTTTCTCTTCTGTTATCACAAACAGCCTCATTAGGATTCAGTGGTCAAAATATCGTCCATGTAAATGCAGAATGTACCGCAGATGGCAGAAAGTAAATGTAGATACTACACCGGGACTGTGTTATACAGGCTTTGACTGGGGATGCAGAACTGCCAAACATCTTAGGATATAGTGAAAAAAAAAATAGCTCATGTGATATGTGCAGACAGAAGAAGAACAGATTAAAACAGTATTAAGCAGAATAAAAGGATATGATATAGAAGGAGGAGAAAGAATGTGATAAAGAAAATGACTTAAAATAAAAGTACAAGAAATTCGAAGGATTAACAGGGAAAAATGAAGCAAATGCAGATAGACAAGAAAAAGTTAAGAAATATTGAGAATCCTGGTAAAACGGCGGAAAATAAAGAGGACAGAAGTGTTGAAAAGCAGAAAGGACATTATTGATGTATCTAAAGTAGAGGCAAGAGGCAGGGAACCTCAGAGGTTGATACACATTAAACCATGAATGCAAATATTATCACTCCACAGTGTGAAAAAAGAGCGTTCCAATTTGGAACCTTTGATGCCTGGAGATGTAATATTGGAGAAGATTATGAATTCCCACCTCCCCCGTGTATGATATAGTTAACAGCAAAATCACATCTGCAGGTAGAGTGACAGAGGTAGGCCCGTGAAAACAGAAATTATAGAACGATATAACGTGTTAGAAAATTTCAGGAATGTAAGTGGGAAGGGAAATATAGGTTTAATCGCCAAGTACAAGTAGAGAATGTGGGAGTTTCAGGAATGAAAAGGGGATTTAATGAAAGACCAAGACGACTAGAAAACAGAATCATTTGCAGAGAAATAGTGGAATAGCACGAAGAGTGGAACAGAATTGTTTACCTTACCGTGATTTGTAAAATTAGACATAAGTTGGATGATTAATGTTCAGGGGCATAGTTTAAAAAAAGAAGACAAGCATTGGAGTAAACGCTACATCACAACAAACTTATATATATGGTCAGGATGTGCTAACGAAGACCGTATACCAACTCCAGACACATCAAAATGGATTGAAGACCGGATACAATATTGGCCAGAGTATGATGACAAAAATCATATCCCAACAGGAAGTGACTGACAGAAATGGTAGGAAGAATAGAACCACATTTCGCAAAAACATATTACCCATGGTAACTCACCAAACCATCGGATCCTATTTTAGCAGAAAACCTATTACTAATTGTCTTAACTGGAATGGGGGTAGAACACCCGAGAGAACAAACAACAGCAGGATTAAGATAAAGGTAAACATTGTAAACATAGGAAATGAACTCTTGCCACATGAGGAGCCAAACAGAAAATGCAAGTCAAAAAATTATCCGAATGGACTTGAAAAATCAAACGAGAACGAAATTAATGATTAAAAACTAGTGGAATATATAATACATAAATGTTTAAAGGATGATAACTGAGCATTCCAGAATGAAAGTTGAATGCACCAGTGTTAATAATATAATTCTAATTAATGACACAGAAACTTGGCTGAACAAGAAGGTGAAACAAGGAACACACTTAAAGCAAAATGAAACTTTCTGAGCGAGTAGAGTTATAGTTAGACAATATAGAGAGTAGCAATAAGTAACTTGAAACAAAACCAACTGCAGTGAGCATTCAGGCCATAATCACAATGAATATCATGTCATGCAGGCCACGAAAAAACAAACCAAACGTTTTTAATTGGATCATCTGTAAAAGTGGAAGAAATGCTTAAAAGTTTGGATTTTCCTGAACTGATTGTTTTATGGTCTAGACACAATTATTCCATTTACAGAAGAGAAAGTAAGGTTAGCGGAATATATATGTAGACGGAAGTGTAAATCCAAATATGATAGATCAGCAGACGAAACAAAACAACTAAAAGGTTATTTTGATACATGTGAGTTATTGAGCCTTATCCAGGTAAGCAATAAACTGACAAGAGGTATCAACATGGTAGACCTTCTCCTTTCAGGAACACGCCACTTATCTCAAATATATAAGATAAAAAAGGTTAATTTAGATCAAAGTACTTCGGAGCTAACTACAGCATATGATATGGAAATGGATAAGAATGGATACAACACAACAGCAGAAAACGTCAGCAGAAAGAGTGATATGAAGTTCCATTATAACAACAACAAAAAATATAATCAGCCGTGTAATTGCAGGTACAATTGGAATGATGTTTTCATTGCCAATATGAATGCAACCATACTATGAAAATTTAAGCTAAATAGTGACAGTAGTGAAACAGCTAATGAGAAATTGTGTAAAATTGAAAGCGCCAGGAAATAGAAAACAAGACGAAAAAGGTGATATAAAAGGAATCAAAGTTAAGCAACAAGAAAGGAAGGAGAAAGAATAACAGAAAATTACGAAATGCAGTCACGTGAATAAGAAGTTTATAGAAAAGAACAAACAATGAATGAAGAGAAAGTAATACGTGAAGTGGAAAAGAGCCCAACGTATTATTCTCATACGTGAACATAGTGAATAACAAGAAAGCTAAGGCTTGACCTTTTAAAAGCGGAATGAAATTGTAAAAGAGAACCCAAGAGAATATATCAGATGTAAAGTGATCAGATGAGTCAATATTCAACACAAGAAGAAAAGGAAAGATAGATGACGAAATTCTGTATTGTTATTATTATGAAAATTCAAGTAAGCATATTGATATGATAGAAATTGATAAAGTTATACATGAAAGAGTTCAGTACAAGGACCAAATTGAATACCAGCCTTTTCCCCTAAAAAGAAAAAAATGATAAAAGCGAAACCAATGATGTTAATTCATAGGCAAGGCCAAGATGAAAGCAAGAGAGCAGATATTCACAAAAGAATATATACGTCAGTACACAAAGGATGACTGAAGCTAATGCCAAAGTATTATAGACCAATAAAAGTCTTTGAAAGAGTGATACAAAATCCATTTTGGAATACCTGATTAAGAAGGTTCATACAAATGAAGGCCAGCATGGATGGATCTGTGCTAAATAAAACTACACAGAGTTGACTCCTAGTGCACTGCAAAGATGTTTATGAAACTCAAATGCAAGAATGGATTGATGCATACTGTTCTTCGAGACGCTTCTTGTAATGCATTTGATTTAGTAAATTACATATTACGAGAATAACGAAAGAGAACTTAACAAAGTAAAAACAAACAGAACCTTGGCTGATGAAGATAATCTTTCGGGTGTCCGTGAAGGAACAGTGCTCACTCCAGTATTGTTTTTGATAATGGCATCAGACATAGACTGACATAAAAGGTAGTTTAATCATATATTATGTGTATGACAATATGGTTATGGGTAGAAGGACACTCGATAGAATCCAGTGAAGATACGTATGAGATAATTGGTCGTGGACCTGCTAACAGATTAATTGTGATACCATCACAGAAAGAGACAAAGTGAACTTTACATTTCGAAAATCTACGAGTCATCGTAAACGAAAAGCTAGTAATTGAAAAAACTTACCGAAAAGATTGTACTGTCGAGGCAGACAATGAACGCTGCGGGTCCTGAGAACATCCAGGACGAGAGATGACGATGACAATGTTCAGTGTCGTTATGAAAAGCAGAATTTGAATGCTGCTTATTTAGGTCACCAGCCAAGAAACATGAAATTGATAAACTCGATAAAATTCATAAGCACTGTTCTGGTAAAACTGAAGGAATTAAACTAATGAACAGTCATCGAAGATTGAAAGAAACTGGACAATACCGTCGCGTGGTAACAGATAGACCTGAAAAAGGCATACAAAAAGTGTGAGATTCAAATGCTAAGGAAAGCATGTTAATCATATCTGCCAGTACTTCTGGAAATGTAAGGAAAAGGTACCGTAGAGTATATTCAAGAGCCTGCGAGAAAGATGACATTTCAGTATTCTGCTAAACGAAAGTAAAACTTAAACAAAATGGAGTTGTCTGGAAACATCGTAAAGAAAACAAGACTTGCAAGGGTGGTGCTGCATCAACCCAGAGTAGACAGTTACAGAAGGCGTGTGGCTGCAGAACACAACAGGACTGTGAATCTAGCGAGATACGCGGTGAGCTATACGCGCTATCCTTGCTTTACAAAAACTCTCGTCGTGGTCAAGTATTCTCTCTCTCTCTCTCTCTCTCTCTCTCTCTCTCTCTCTCTCTCTCTCTCTCTCTCTCTCTCCACTCCTCGCCATATCTCCTCCCTCTTGTTAGCTATCCTAACCTTTCCTTCCCTCTTGTTAACTCTTTCAGCCTTTCCCTTGGTAACCCTTCCAATATTTTCTTTTCTCTTGTTAATTTGCCTTTCACCCCTTTCCGTCTTCTCTTCCTCCTTTCATTCTGTCAGCTCTGTTTATCTCTTATTTTATGTATTTTAATTCACATTCCCTCTTCCCCTCATTAACATTCCCCCTCCCCTTTAAACTCCCTTTCCTTCTACTTTCTCATTTGACAGTTATCTGTTATTTCTGTCTCTTCCCGTCTTTCACTTCAACCACCTCCCTGCCTCTGTTAGCTTGCGTTTCCACTTCTCCTCACTTATGTTAACCCTGCCCACCTCCCCTGCCCCTATTTAGACCCCCATCCCCTTACGTTCCCCTTCCCCCTCAGTAACTCTATCCTTTTCC
>JAUUDW010066576.1:0-16316 GCA_032361385.1 Panulirus guttatus
TGATGGTGCGGGAGATTGATGGTGCGGCTCCGGGTTATTGATGTCTGGGAGGGGCCGGCAGCACCAACGGGAGAAGGAGGAAGAGGAAGAGGTGGTGCACAACTCCACCAGCAGGAGGAGGAGCACCACCACCAGCAAGGAGGAGGCTCAAAATACCACCACCTCCAGTAGGAGGAGGAACAGGCGTAAAGCAACCAGGAGGAGGAGGCTCAAAATACCACCTCCAGCAGGAGGAGGAGGAGGAAGGAAGGAAGGCGGGAGGAGGATTAGACTGCATGGAGAGGAGCGGGTTGAGAGGGTCGTGGAGATTGGGAATGTGCGATTGGCGTTGGAGGAGTGAGATTCGAGGGAGGAGGAGGATTGGAACACTGATTGGGACGTTAGAGCCGAGGGAGAAGGGCAAGTGACTGGAGGACTAATTGGAACGTTAGGGGGGTGTCGAGGGAGGACGGTGATTGGAACGTTATGGCTGAGGGAGAGAGAACGTTGACTTGGAACGTTGCAGTAGAGCCGGTGGAGGAAGTACAGCGATCGGAACGTTTTTTTTAAGGTGGTCGGTCACCGAAACGTTTCACCTTAGGGGAGCGTCGTCATGGGGTCCTCCACCTCCCCTTAGGAAGACCCACACGCAGGCCGTGATTAACATGGCTGGTAGCCGGGTGTTTTATCGATCGCGCGACGTTTTTCGGTGTGTGTGTTGTGTCCTGGGAACAATTAGGGGCTCCTCCATCCTCAGATCTTTTGTCCCCCGCTCCGTGTTCATTAATTTCCTCCGGCGTGATTGTCGGCCTGTGTCCTATGGAGGTTTTTTGTCTTTGCCTCGAGGAGGGAGGGAGATTGAGGGGAGGAAGATAGTGCCGGATGGGCGTGGCCCCTCGTGCTTCTTGCCACTATGTTTGCCGTTCTTAACGCTGAAGGCGATGCAAGAGCCGGTGCCGTCCGTCAAACTGCTACTGTCGGTCGACTCGTGCTCCTAAGTCGCCAATTCTGCAGTCGAAGTGGTTCCAACACTGAGGTAGCCACACTGCCTCAAAAGAATCACTGAGGATAATAATAAAATCTCCTGAATTACCTTTAGATGGTTAAGTGCCTGTTGTGTCATACGTTATCTATATTTTTTTTTTCGTGTTGCGTGTTGTAACTGCTTTAACTTCATGCCCAGGACGGCAGTACGACGCTTGGTTATGATGGCCTGACCTTTGACCTGACCTGACCTATAAAGGTCAGGCCAAAGGGTCAGGCCACCATAACCAGTGATAGTAACATTCTCAGTCAATGTCCGTATGTTAGAGCTCTTAATAGGTTTAAAAAGAAACTGTCACGAGTTTGCAGGTGCCGTATAGCGACCGTTGGGAAATAATAAAATTGCTACACAACAGATTTGATTGAGCGTTTGGAACACGTACGTATATTATTTATAAGCTGATATGTATTTCCTGTAATGAAAATTAATGAGCCACTCATTTATTCGTACATAAATAAATGTACCAATTCAGTTTCATAATTTTGTCACTGGACTCATATTTTTTTGTTTTTTCTTAATCCGAGTTTATAAACGTGTGTGTGTGTGTGTGTGTGTGTGTGTGTATGTATGTATGTATGTGACTACAAAACCATGCGTGTATCTTTTTTTGAGGGTGTGTGTTTATGAGTATCCATTTATGCAAATACTGGGAGAGAAGGCTGCTCTCTGTGGGTCCTGTCTTTTAGAATTCCATTCAATGTATCATACAGTCTGTCATCCTTATTCATAATGTGTGCTGTCCCATTTCTCCCTCATCTTCATCCATGATGCCACGAGTCTGGTACTACGGAAGTGTTTCCTTACATCTTTTTTGTACTTTGATTCTTATTCAGTTTCCTGGTGTGTCCTCTCGTCCAGGTATTTCCAGTTTTGAAGAACCGCTTTGCATCAACCCAGTGTGATGTATTATAAGAAACTGTACGTTGTCATCAAACTAAGCCTTATTCTATTCACCATGCTACATGGTTGATTCCTTGTAGTTTAGTACCCAGGTACATTCTATGTTGACTCTAGCAGATCAGTGTTGGTTGACCAAACTGGTGCTGCACGCTTCAGTTAAGTTTGATATAACGTCGTACATGTTCCTTTTGAACGTCTTCATGCACCCGGAGACGATGTGGATGGTTGAAAATGGGTGATTTATTTTATGATATTGTGTTCTGGGTAGCCCTGTTATTATGCCATACCTCAAATCGCTATTTTGATTCCTGCAGTTTGTTCCCAGCGAGTTGATACACACGATTGTCTTCCTTCACTTTGTTCTGTCTTCATAAGCCTACATTCAGTTAGGCTGAAACCTCCTCAGCCATGTTTCTTACCACATCTAGGATCCGTCTAGGTCTTCTTTGGGGTTATTTTCACAACCTCGTGGACTTCTTAACTTCTAATGGCGTTATTGGCAGACATTTTCAATTATGCTTCCAGCTCTCCTGGCGAGTAATTTGCATAATCCTGGAGTACCAGTGTCCCCAAGACAGAGAACCGTATGGGAAAACCACCACTTATTTACTTTTATCCTGTTTAAGGAAGCGGCTCTAACATGAGTCACCTGCACTTCTCATCTTGGATAATTTCCGATTCACTCTGGGTATGTCTGTATCTCCATATTTTTTTCATTTTCATCAGCTTCTTGTGGAGGACCGTAAACAAGAATTCGCGTCAGTCCAAGAACTTGAAAGAACTTGCAGCCAGTCCAGTGATCACTGTTATTGAAGTTTACTAAGTAGGTTCGCTGTGCATGACTTCTTGTCTCTGGACCACTACCGTCTCTTTCCTCAGGTAACGTCTCCTTTGTTTCCTCGCTCGTCTTCCCCCAAGTTTCTGCACTGCGTTCGATGGAGATTCCCCCTCGGCCTGTGGCAGTTTCTTGAAGTTCCCTCGTCTCTGTTCCATTAAAAATGAATATGACGTTTGCTCTCCTCCACTTCCCAGGGAGTGATCCCTCCTCCACTGACTCTCCCGAACAACTCAAGTGGTCTCCCGAGTGTGTTTGCACGATCCTCGAGTGCACGAGGCGAAATTTCTTCAGTTCCGTCCGCCTTATATGGAACAAGGTCCTTTTTTGGTATCCTTCTGACTTTCCGTTCCTTCTCAAAAAAAAAAATGAAGTCATAACCATTTTCGTGGTCATTCTCCCTCTCATCCTCTCTCTCTCTCTCTTCTACGGTCATTCCTTTCCCCATCCCCTCCTTTCCATATCTTTCCATGGTCATTTCCTCCCATTCCGTCTCTCCTCCAGGGTTATCCAACCCCATTAGTCATTCCTCTTTGCCGTCTCTCTCTCGCTCTCTCTCTCTCTCTCTCTCTCTCTCTCTCTCTCTCTCTCGTCCATGAACATTCACTTTAGATTTCTCTCATGCATGGTCATTCCTCCCCTTCCTCCACATTTCTCTTTCCCATGTTTGTTCCCCCATCCCATTTCTCCAGTTGTGGAGTACAGCAGTGTCCCCGACAGTGTGTAAGAACCCTTGGAAATTATGCATTTATCTTCTTGTACATTTCTTCCTTTGCAGTTCCCTGTACACTTTCCCGAGAATCTCTCAGCCTCATATGTATTTTGAAAACTGTATCTTGATTTACGATGCTTCGTTGTTTTTGGAATAATTGACCCATTGTAGGAGAGAGGCAGCGAATCTAGCACGAGGGTCGCAGTTGATAGCGTGGGCGGAGTTCTCGTGATTCGAGGCCATCGGGAGAAAGCGACATATCCTGTGATCCAGGAAGGACCACAGCCCTCCGTGTGGTCCCAATCAGGAGTGATCGATGATGCCCGCGAGGGCCTCTGTAAGTTCCTGAAGGGGAGGCGGCGGCCGGGGGAGGGGGGCGTGGGCACGTGGACGGTCGACCCCACCACACCTCTGGCGCATTGTCGGGTGGTTGTGGGCCAGCGCCTCGGGGCCAGCCATGGGCGCACGTGTCGTATAAGCCCATTGAACGGTGCGCTGTCGATTCGCTAGGGCCAGCCAAGGTCCATGGGTGTCGGAGAGTTGACCGTGCGTACGTTGAGGTTGTCCAAGGCTGACCGCCTGGGTCCTAACCCCCCAAACACTGGGGGCGTATCGATCCCGCCGTCACCATCATCATCATCATCGTGTGTTGTAAACCTCCCATGGCCGGCGGACTTAAATCTGCAAATCCTCGATGAAGGTGGATCATGTGCTGACAGTCATCTCGCATGTGCACGGACACCCGCCTCTGGACCGCTGGCTGCCATGCCACAAGATGGCTGACTGCCACACACACACCCACACACACACACACACACACACACACACACACTCACTCAGAGAGAGAGAGAGAGAGAGAGAGAGAGAGAGAGAGAGAAGAGAGAAGAGAGAGAGAACTTGCCCTCGTACCAACGAGTATCTACGACGAGATTTTGCCATAATGGCAGTGCTGGCGCGTAGCACTCACCGCACATCTTGCTTGACGAGAGAGAGAGAGAGAGAGAGAGAGAGAGAGAGAGAGAGAGAGAGGGAGAGAGAGAGAGAGAGAAGAGAGAGAGAGAGAGAGAGAGAGAGAGAGAGAGACGGAGAGAGAGAGAGAGAGAAGAGAGAGAGAGAGAATTGCGCCACGATCGAACTGGGACGGAATGCAATGCTAAGAATTTAAAAAAATGACATTCCATGAATATATTTAATATGCAAAGATACTAATGATAACATGGTCATAACAGCAAAGTTGGTGAAAGAGACGAAACTAGTTTCTTTTTTTTTGGCGGGTTGATGATTTTCAGATAAAGGAAGCAGGACTACAGATTAATCGCTCGTTAGATGCATTATTCCGATTATTGTTCATGATCTCTTCATTAACGGGAAAAATTGGTTTGTCCTTTGTGAGTGAATTACCTCAACATTTGTATTTTGTCCATGAAAATATAATGTTTTACTGTCATGTATTTTTAATTATATTTCAAGTGTACAGAAATGTAATTAACAAATCTAATATGATCTGTGATTATGTTGACCAGACTTGTTTCTTCCATTCTCAGTAACGGACCATTGTCTTCCTCTTGCCCTCAGGAAGGCAACTGGTCTTCTGATTTGCTTTCAGCTTCAAATGATTGATGTAATTTTTCTAACCAAATATTTTAGTTGTGGTTCTGATATATATCAAAACCACGGGATGGGATAAAGCACCAATCACATCAGATACCATCCCGAATTTCTAAGTGACAGAGTAGCGTAATTTTCAATACGTTTGGTGTTGGAAAGTATTGGATTGCTTGCATGACACTTAATTTAGTAAGGAAATATACCAAATTCATTCATATTGTGTTGCTGATATGTTTAGGAAGATCAAAGACGAGAGTCTGAATGTTAGAACGGTTTTATCGACAATGATTTTTATGTTAATGAAACTAATTATGATTACACACTGATTAGTCACAGTGATAGTGATCATGATTTTGGCAACTGTATTTGATGCCTTGTAATACTGAGTACTGTAACCGTGTTGAAATGCTCCCACTGGTGTTGTAGGACTCCGCCCCTGCTGGAGGTTACACCGTGAGTGAGGAAAATCCACCTTTAGCGAGGTTTGTATCATCATCAGTTGAAGTAGAGTCCTCACCAGAGAACACCTCGCTTCAGAGATGGCCATTCCGTCCCTCTTGCTGGGCGTATCGCAGCCTTGGAGTCGCAGGAGCCTCTGGAAGAGGAGTCCTGGACTAACACCATCGTCCTTTCGGAAAGGGGCTGTGGGGTGAATTATCAATGAAATGTTTTTACTTATTCTTTAGTGCGCCAGTGTTCGAGCCTCTGAGTACAACGTTATCAGTCCTTGATCACAGGAATATACGATACATGGCCTTTGACTTGACACTTAAAAAGGGTGGTTAGAGAATGGCCCTTAGGCTATCGTCGCTCGGGTCAGGTTAAAGAATGGCCCTTAGGCCATCGTCGCGCCGTCGTGCGCATGGATCGCACGGGCGTGTGGTGCCGAAGGGTCTTGTATATCCTCGTGTTCAAGGGATTAAGGCATTCACGTGGTACCCCCTCCGGAGCCTGAGTCCACAGTGCATACTAATAAACTTCCTGCTACTGTCCTTCAGGGGTAATTTGTGTCTCTCATTGTTATTGAGCCTCCCAATTGTCCTTCTGCATGCACGCCACTTCCCCCATCCCTGTGAAGCTCAGCACTGATACAATTCGCAGTATCTCCCTCCCTCCCTCCCTCTCTTTTCTTTCCTTTCCTTGAGGGGATTTGAAACGCAGGGATCGTTCCTCCCTCACTCCCTCCCCCGAACCCTTCTTCTCTTACTCTTTTATTAGATTCGTTACACACTGATGACGGGAGCTCGGTCCCATTACCCGGGTTCTAGTGGCTGGTTTGAGAATTCACCTTGGCAGTGTGTTCAGCTTATCACCTTGAAATGTGCTGTAGTTCCGTAATAAAGTTAGCAGTGGAGCTTATTTGGTTAGGGATTTCGTCTAGGCGATACTAGATTTTTGTTATAGCCTATGTGACGTTGGTAAATGCAATACCTCCAGTCGTGGCTTCATCGTTTTGTGTGTGAACAATACATTGATGAGGTCGGTTAAGAAGAGGAAGCTTGAATTATAAAGGTTGTAGGAAATGCTTTTGGTTGAAGACCAGAAAGGTACTTTTATCATGTAAGCATAAATGCAAATCACCATACATTTTTGATGGGAGCTTGCTTGGCTCAGTGATTTGTAACTCTGCATTGATTCTAAGCACAAAGGAAGACTGATTGATACGGAAGCATTGGTGTAAGGGAGATCAGTACATGATTGATGCGAAAAGGGTATTGCAGAAAGAGGGACTCAGGATTTCAACCTAGCCATGATGTCTTCTGGCGTATTATCAGCACAGCTGGAGGTATCCCGGCTCGAGAATCAGTACCAGTCCTAAGAAGAGTTAGAAATAAGCTAAAGGAAAACCATTGAACCCTCCTAAGTGCGAAAGCTTGCCAAAGATGGTGGATACAATGTATATGTAGTGGGAGGAATCAGAGGTAAAAATGGGGTCGTGTTATGGGCTTGGTCGTGCTGGGTGTTTGACTAGTTGCTCCAGGCCGTTCACGAGGGAAAGAGAAAGGTTCTTGATTCCACTGCGATAATTCCACTGTTGTTTACATTTAAATCCCTCACGTCGAAGATTTCAGGGTTTGGTTGTGAAGAAAGAAATGCCTCGTACCAAGAAGTCGAAAAGTCGAAGAGTTATACATAGTTAGAGGAATTTTGAGGGGAAAATATACAAAACATGAAGCCAAAATTTCAGATTGTAAAGAGGCGAACAATAACTTTTACGTTTTTTTTCTTATTCGTGCTTCTGACTAGCAGAAACACCGATCCTGTACCGGAAACAATACAAGGTCTTTTTTTGGTGATAGTTACGAGGAGATTCAGCCTTGGACCGTCGGGTTTTAGAAGGATGGCGAAGTAAAGAGACGGTGGTGAGACAAACAGATGGCGTTCGACAGAGGGGGAGGTTAAATCTTTGAGACCGCGAGCATCGCAGAAATGGATGGAGAAAGAACCTGGTGGGAGTGAGGTTAGGCCCCTGTCGTCTGATTGCGGTCAAGCCAGCCCCCCAGGGGGCCCCTCTCTGACTCAGCGCCCGAAGGAAGACACTATTTTGACGTGTATCTTCATCGTCTCTGAATAGAATTGAGAAATTTGGAATTTATCAAACATTAAATTGCCTAAGTTGATTCTTGTTGGATGGTATGTGTGAGATGGGGAGAGTGTGTGCGCGCTTCTGAAACGACTAAGAGCAACTTGCATGTATGCGAGGCAGAAAGAAAAGGCATGCATCAGCTCGGGCCATGGAGGACAGCAGTGCTGGCTCTGCACCGCCTTCCCTACTTCACTCGACCCGCTTCTCTGGTCGGTGGATGCCTATTGCTACCTACTACCACCTGCTTGTATTGACGCTGCACCGCTTTGCCTCTGAATCTGAGCACTTTTAACACAAGTGAAATGTATAGCAACACCGTGGCTCGGTGGATAATTGAGCTTCAGCATTGTTTAGCACAGATTTGTTAATATGATGAGCAGTATACATGTCTGTGTTAATGTTCTCTCGTTCAGGGTATCATACAGGCAACAAGAACATATGCCGGTACTCTGTTCACGCCTCACGAAATTTACGAAATATTTCTCGACTTGGCTTGATCGAGACGGATCAAGATCACCACAAACATGGCGATTGATGCACAGCTCGCCCCTTTTTTTTTCGTGTGCTAAAGCTTTTTGTACCATTAAGTCGTAAATCCATCGCTTGCGAGGACGCTGGACTAAAGCAGATTACGCGCCACGCCATAGGCCCGGAATCTCTTATAAAATCTTGTTCCTCGGCGAAAATCCAAAACGTCTCTCTGACGGGGGGGAAACCGGTGCTGCAGCCGAAGCACTAGTGAAAGCCGCAAGGAGAATGCTACCGTCGTCTAATTAGTCCGGAATGGAAGTTTTAATGAAAAAGTTGCTACTCCAGTGGTGTTATGGGGCCATCAGAACTGCTCGTGCTGGTTATTGTTTTGCTTAATCTGGTGCAGCGCCAGATGGTGCTTGGTCCCGGAGAGCCGGAGGCGACGACGGCGAAGCTCGGGTTCGGCGTGCTGTCGTTGCGTGATCTCCTGTCTCGTGGAACGACGGTTCGATCGTTTCGCACGGCTGTGACTTCCCAGCCTTTTTTTTTTTTGACCTACATTGGGCTGGTAGGATCTCTTCGTAGGTACTCGTAGGTTGAGTAGGTTATCTCTCTCTCTCTCTCTCTCTCTCTCTCTCTCTGCACACACACACACACACCATTCACATATTCATTCTCATTCATGTTCTGTCACTTTCTGAGTTTCCTCTTATACAGTCAGGTGACCCACAAGACGCGCTATTATAGACTCGCGCGTAACCCTTTCAGTTAATACTTTTTTTTATAGCCATTCGTATCGACAGCTGACACACTCGTACTAAACCTTCACACTCATTACGGAAACGCCTTCACATTTTACACAAAAGTGTATGCTTTTACTGACACAGGTTATACGCAGCTAGTTAAGGTAGTTCAACCCGATTTCTGACACTACACAGCCATGTTCGATGTAATTAACTCTCCATAGGTTTCACTGAGTTCCTTTACAGCGGTTTATGGCACTACGTAGCCATCTTTAAGGTTATTCATAGCGTTTTACGACACTACACAGCCCTTTTTAAAGGTTATTCACGGCGCTTTGTGACATTACGCAGCCTTCTTGCAGGTGATTCCCAGCGGTTTATGATACCGAACAGCCTTGTTTACGATGATTCACTGCTGTTTATGGCCAGCGACACAGCCCTGTTTTAAGTAAATCCTCAGCTAATTTTTGCTGATGCAGAACCTTGTTTAAGTTGATTCACCTGGATTTATGGACACACCACAGAACCCTGCCTTGTGTTCTGGCTTAGCTCCTACTTTCCCCTTACACTTAACATTTACACTCGCAGCGTTTTATGGTGTTTTACACCCACCATCTCAACCTCCCTCCCCTTAATTCATGGTCATTTACACTGCTGACACTGACAGTACACTCGCTACACAGTCAGTCAGTCAGTCAGTCAGTCAGTTACCCCCCCAGCCACCGTCAGTCCCTGTATATACACTTTGCATAACGTAACCACACTTTACACTTTTGCATAATATAACCACACTTTTATCATCCTTTAGATCCACTTTTTTACACTTTACTTATCATAGCGACACTCTGTAATCCTGTTAATCCACTTACACATATTTTACCTACACTACAGAGCCAGTAATATTCACGAACGGGCCACTTTCTTGCCCCTGAGACACACGTAATACGCTCCCACTTGGTATCATTACATAGCCGTTTGCACCACGTAACGCTCATCCACTTACTGTTACTACGTAGCCATTTGTTCCCACTTAATAAAGTCTCACGATCACTTCATAGCTGTTTCCGCTCGCTGCATAGACATTGGACTTTACTTAAGGCTACTTACACTCGTTTTCTATTTACTTAACACTACAACCGCCGCCCACGTCAATTGCATTCACATTAGCTTCGGTCATATTCACAAAATAGCCACTTAGGCCCACTACCCTGGCTACTTGCGTACACCAGACAGCCACTTAAGCCTACGACCCAGCCACGTACATCCACTAGAGAACTAGTTCAGCCCACAACCCAGCCACTTGCACCCACTAACCAGCTAGTTATGCCCACAACCCATCCACTTACACCCACTGAAGAACTAGTTACACCCACAACCAAGCTACTTGCACCCACTGTCGAGCCACTTGCACACACCACCACGAGCCGCACGTCCGTCCACTTAACACAGCCCTAGGGTGGGAGGAGTACAGGAAGAAAGGCCATTGATTTTCTGTCATACACTGCCAGTCTGCCGAAACTGTCAGCCCTGATCACTTCCCTGGCTGGGGATTATTGTGAAAATGTGGAGAGCTGCGAGTTGGGGAGGAGGAGGAGGAGGCTGGGAGGAGTGAGTGTTGGAGAGTTAGAAGGAGGGCTCGGGAGGAGGTGCGAAGACATGTTGGGGAGGTGGAGGGGAGTGCTAGGAGGCTGGGAGGACTTTTGGGGAGGTTTGGAGGAGTATCAAGAGGTGGGGAGAGGAGGAGAGGGAGGAGGATTGCCTAGAGACGTAGGGTGTCGCTAAGGAAATGAGAAGGGACACAAGATAGATAGGTGGGATAGGTGCTGAGGAGGTGAAGAGGTGCGCTGGGGATGTGAGGTAGAGAACGGGGAAGGTGGAGGAGGGAATGTGATAGTGAGGCAAGCTCGGGAGTTGGAGAGGGACGCTGAAGAGGTACAGAGGGAGTGGTGGCGTGAGGTGGAGGAAGGCGCTCAAGAGGTGGTGATGGATGCGTGAAAAAGTGGAAGATGAGTGAGTACTCGGGAGGTGAGGAGGTAGGGGGTGCCGGAGGCGTGGATTGTTTGAAGGAAAGAGGAGGTGCAGGGGAGAAGCAGAAGGGAGGAGTGATATTGAGGTGGGTAGGCTTGCTGGGGAGTTATGATTATTGGGGGTAATGGAGAGTGTATATGCTGTGAAGGCAGGTCGTGCTGAATATGGGAGGAGTTTTAGATTTATATTTTTACTGAGGATTTGATAATGAGCTGGAAGTGTTTGGGAAGTGGAATGGTCGTGAAAAACTCGTGTGCCGAAGGAGTTCAAGATCTGAATGTGTAGGAGATAAGGAGTGGCAGGAGGGGAGGAAATTCAGGGGATAGTGAGGATGGTACGAAAAATGGTTTTAAAGTCGGACACGTTGAGATGAATAGAAATGTTGGGATTATGGGGGGGAGAAGGATATTAATATGGGAAGGATTACCAAGGGTGAGGGGAGAATGTTGAACAGTGGTAAAAACTTTGCTAATGAGGTTCGAGAGTGTACATATGGGAGTACATGTGAAAGCCAGATTGTGGCAGACCCGATGGTGTACGTACATGGGAGTACATTTCAAATCCAGGTAATGAAAGACCCGATGGTCTCTGTACATGGGAGAACATTTCAAATCCAGGCAGTAAAAGATCCGATGGTCTCTGTACATGGGAATACATATTGAAGCCAGATAGTAGATTACCTAATAGTCTCAGCGCATGTGAAAAAGCTAAATAATAGAAGACCCGATAGTCTGTGTACATGGGAGAACATGTGTAAGTTTAATCACAGAAGACCTGATGATGTCTGGCGAGGTTATCTGCTGGAAGACAGTAAATGGGAATAGGAGATAGTAGACCTGATGGTCTTTGACGAGGTTATCTGCACGAGGACAGCAATACCAATCTAGATTCCTAATCCATATGGATGGAAACAAGATAGTCGTAAGGAGCTTAAGTTATCAAGAGGGAAATTGCATATATATGGGGTGGGGAAGGAGTGCTGCTATTCCTTGGAGGAGCTCGGAGTTAAGGTAGACTTTTTCGGTTGTTGGTGAGTGCAATGGGGAGGCGTGTAAAGGTGATAGAGACTTGTGAGAGTGCGCTTAGGGAGGTGGGCTGAAGCTCTGGCGAGGGGAGATAAGGAAGGGTTGGGAAGAGGAGCTAGCAATTTGTGAGGGAAATTCTAGAGAGGAGGGCCCACATGATTTGTTGAGAAGGGAGTAAGTGAAAGCCAAGGAACAGTGTTTGGGACGGGTGGTGCCCAAAGGAATAATGTTGGAGACGGATATTGACCCAAGAGACAGTGTTGGAGATGGAGACTGTTCAAGGAACGGTGTTTAAAACGGATGTTGTCCAAGGAACAATGCTGAAGACAGTAATTGCGTAAGGAACAGTATTGGAGATTGGTGTTGCCAAAGAACAAATTTGGAGAGAGAATTTTGCCAAGAAACAGTGCTAGAATTGCTTAAGAAGCATTGATGGAAACTGGTATTGCCCAGGAGACAGTGTTGAAGATGGTGAATGCTCGAAGAATTATGTTGGAGATGAATATTTTCTCGAGGAACAGTTTTCCAAACCGTGACTAAACCCAAAAACACTTTCGACGAGTTTATAGCATTCTGAACAGCATGCTATATACGACGGATGTGTATTTCACAAAAAACTGTGTAAGACCGAAACGAACCAGTGAATTTTGTTTGAGACAATGGTTTAGCAGAAGGCATGGTGCTGGAGACCAGTATAGCCCAAAATGTGGTTAGAGATGGTACCACATCCCGAAGACGTGAAGATCAGTATGTCATCATGGGATAGTATTGGGGACGGTTGTTCATTTCAGTGAAAAATTTCAGTGAACAGTGTTACAGATAATAGTGTTAGCCAAGATACATTGCTGGTAATTTAGTACAGCATAGGGACAGTAATGAAGGTTGTGGTATAAGTCAGGGGGAATGCTGTACTAGTTCGGAGCCCAGAGGGGTTTTAGGGACTGTAGTACAGCTTAGGGGTTTCAGGTGCTGGGTGAGTGAGATGCTGACGGGAGCCACTACTCCAGGAAATGGCCATAGTACCCAACACTGGATGGGAGTGTGGCGGCGTGAGTTCCAAGGAGGAACGGCCATTAGGTGTAAGTTACGCAGGGTGAAGACACTAGGGGATCAGGGAAGTAAGGGTGACGAGGTGGTATGCTAAGTGGAGCTGCCGTGGGGCAGTTGGCTGTTATATATCCCGGTGCCTCTGGCTTGTTTGGTGTGCTAGGGTGAGCTCGTGAGGGGTGCAGCTTCAGGGGAAAAGGGGAGTAAACGTTCATGGTTATCAGGTCTGGGGAGGGATGGTGCTGGGGTGAGATATAAAGAGAGAAGCTACAGGGCGATGGCAGCGCGGGGTCGGGGTGCTCTGGACCAGGAGGGAGAAGGGTGCAGTGGGATGAGTTACTGAAGGGAAAGACTTCAGAGGGTGTGCATGGCAGGGTGAGGGTGCTCGGACTGAGGGAGGGAGGTTGCTGGTGTGTGTTACACAAAAGGGAGCGCCTTGATGGGGCCGGGCTGCGCAGGATTAGGGGGCTCAAGACTAGAGAGGAAGGACGCTGGGGCCAGTGGCTGAGGGAACCGGCAAGTAAGGACGGCCTTTACAGGTTTACGACATTCGGGACTGAGGAGGAAGAATGCTAGGGCGAGTTGCTGAGGCGAGCCTGAGATTTTCAAAGGGGTGGTTTGCGCTGGGCTATGAATAGGAGAGGCGGTGGATGTGCGTTGTCGAGGGGAGTGGTAATCACGGTACTCGAGACCCGGAGCGGAGGATGCCTCGAGTAAGGCACTGAGGGGAATGGCTTCAAAGGGCGGGCTACGTAGTTAACAGGGCGCTTGGAGGCTAGGGCTGGGAAGAGGGGAAGCAGCTTCAAGGGGGCGGTCAGGGCGCTCGGGGCGCTCTGGGAAGTAATGAGGGGGAGCTGCTTCAAGGAACGTGCTGCGCAGCGTCGGGGGCACTCAGACCCAAAATGGCAGCGTGTAATGTGAGGTATTGACGGTTCCCACCTCAGGAGGAATACCCGGGCGTTATGGTGCTCGGGACGAGGAAGGCAGGAAATTGGGTGTTAGGAGCTGAAGAAGGCAGCGGCAGGGGGCTAGGCTGCTGTAGGAGGACTTTCAGATGATAGGATGCTGGCAGAGTATGATGCTGGGGATAGGAAGATGGGATGGGTTGGTAAGTTTGGGATGCTTTGTGGTGTTAGTTGCTTAGCAAGAGAAGGAATTGTGAGATATATATTTGGTTGTGAATATTTTGTGTTGATATCCAGAGGGCGTGGGTATTAGTGTTTGTTTGCAATAGGAATGGTAGACATCGTTTACGAGGAAGGAATGTGTATAGTGTTTACAAGGAAAGGTACTTGAACTTAATTTGCAAGGGCGTGTAAAGCTTGGGTTCCAGTGGGAAGGATGTGTTTGAGGATGGCTTTCAAGATTTTCTCTTTTCATTTTGGGTTGATTTGTTAGGGAGGGGCCTTTAGGGTAGATTCATTCCAGCAGCTCGTGTGTTGGTTTGCTTTTTGTGGGTTTGGGAGGGGAGGGCAGAGATGAGAGGGTTAGCATCCTTGAAGAGGTGTGTCAGGAGTTGCTTTAGCTGGGTCATTTTTGAGGCTGGTTTGCTGAGGTATTATGATAGGCTCCACATGGGTTGTGCAGGGTTGGTAAGCTAAGGGAAGGGTGCTAGAAAATAGGTTTTAAAAATGAGCCAAAAAGGTTTGATGTCGAGGTAGTGGAATTAGGGTTAGGGAGAGCACTGGGTGGATGATAAGGGGATGTCTTGGACCTAAATTAAGTAAATTGGGTCATAAATGAATTCATAAGGGTGTTTGAAGAGAAAGAATCTTGAGACAAGATGCGATAAGCACATAGGGATTTAGGTGAATAATTCAAAAAACATCTGTTAGAAATTTGAGACTCCCTAAAGCTTGCAAGCCAACGAGTGATATGGGCTTCAGTTGATTTAGTAATTAAATTCACTTGAAAATACTTTTAGCCAATGAAGAAATGAGAAGAAGAAAGTGGAATAGTAAGTGTTCATATCGTGGTAAACCTGATTTCTATGTAATTAGGTTTATAGAAAACTATAGGAGTTCTTAACTCCATACTCTGCTTTCTAACAGAGATAGCAGGAGTCTATTTCCCAAGCCCTCCAGCATTGATCGCTGCCTTTCGAGAGACCAAGGGGAACTGGAATGAAGAGAAGCAGACAGACCGAGACACTGAAATGAACCTAGCAACTGTCCATCATAAGGCTGGAGTTCCGTCCACATCCCAGGCAGAAATGAGCCTTAACCTCAGGTGGCGGTGAATGTCGTTTTTGGATGAACCGGAGAAGTGATCCGGCAAAGCTGGTAAGATCCACTACGGAGGGTTTCTCCGGTGGAGGATTAAATACAAAGGGCATTGTCGGAGGGGTTCGACAGAGCTACCGGGGCTAAACCTATTACTTGATCTTAAGTGGGGTATTTAGAAGTCCGCCAGAGCGCTTGTGTTGTTCGGCTCTTCTGTTACGATTAACCTGCTACGGATTTAAGCTTTACCGAATACGTAAATGGCGAGGGTTTGATATTATTATTAATGGTCCTACGGTTATGTTGGCCTGTCATGGTGATGAATGAGGATGGTCGGGGAGATGTTGTGGACGTGAGTCATCTGCATACCACCACCACGACCCCCCCCCCCTCCCCCCTCTTCACCACCACGACCCCTCTTCACCACCCCGACTAATTTCGTCACCGCCATCTGCCACTGTCACCACCAGCAGCACCAACAACATCACAAGCCTCCTCCATTAAGACCGGGGTCAGTACTCTCTGCGCTCCAAATACACTACCATCACAGCCACCGCCGTCGCCAACCTCCATCGCCATCGCCACTGCGCCACCTTCAGCAGCACCACCACCGTCATTAGGCCTTCAAATGATGCTGTATTGCAAGTTTATGCCAGATCTCACAGAATCATAAAGCCCGGAATGCGTTTTCTTGTGTGTGTGTGTGTGTCGGTTTTAGCCACAGAGATTGGCGTGCCTCAGGATTGGCTCGTCTCGTAATTACCTCGTCAATTTTCCCTTGTCAGGCCTCTCATCTTCCGCAGAGAGCTTATGCCCGGCCGTTCGCGAGACTCGCGGGTTGTGTCATCAAAATAGAAACATTTGACAATCATCGCAGCTGGTGGCGCGGTGCCTACAAGTTTCGCCATTGGCTGGCGGGTCTGAGAATATGAGTGGCATTCTTTAGTAGGGGCCCGATAGCGAAAGACGGGAGAGCAGTCCTGCCAACCGCTGGTAAAGGATGAAGTGCCTAACATGATGATATCAAGATATCGAGGATTTTACCCGGGTTGTGACCCGTATTTAGGAGGCAGCTAGTGCTGACCCTAAGAGCTAACCGCGTTGCGAAAGCGTG
>JAUUDW010066686.1:485-12921 GCA_032361385.1 Panulirus guttatus
ACATTAGAAAAAATTGGATAATAATAGCTGTACAGAATGTCAATTGACTATTGATATGCGGCATGTATAGATTTTAAAGAATATTCTGCCTGTATAAACTAACTGTACACAGAATTTGAAAATGAACCTGGATAAGGCAATCTATCTATCTATTTCTCTATCAACCATCTACTGTCCATATATCTATATCTCTGATGCCTGTTCCCAACTGAAACTCCGTCATTAGGGTGACCATGGCAATAGAGTCTCCATAACTAGTAAACCTCAATGCCACTTCTTAGCCTTTAGTGCCTCACCCTTAACAGGCTAATGGCAAAGGGCAACTCTAGTGCAGTGTTTGCTGAGCCTCCTACTACTATTCCTACTGACTACCTCTACCTACCTACCTACCTACTGTTGATTAAAAATGTCCTTATCAAGTCTCTGGGTGACTGTATGTGTTCTGTTTGTGTTACTGATCACTTCACAAGAAGCCTAATACAGAGGCTGATACCTGTAATGAATTCACACCTCCCAGTATCACATATTTTCACCCCAGAAGCCACAATCCCCCTTGCCTGCTGTTCCTTAACATAATATGGAAAAACATACATATGTTGCAACTCTCATACACAATGGTCTGGGGTCTTCAACAGTCTGATTGTGCCAGTTCTTAAGAGTTTAATATCAGTTAGGAGTGGGAATATCTCAGGTTTCAGATCGAATGTCCTAAGTTTTGCCAACTTCAGCATAGCAAGATTTTAAAATACTGTATGTTTAAAGGATATCCAAGCAATAGATAATGGGTGTGGTTGAAATGTGGAGTGTGAACTGTTAGGGATGAAGCGATCAAGGAAGTTAATGGCATGGTTGATGAACAGTTTAGAATGGTGCAGAGCTAAAGGACCAGGGATATTTAAGAAAAAATTGCCCCATACTGTCTTTTCATAACACCTTCCACAGGCCATCTTTATAAATTTTCTCATATGCTTTACCTAGATACATAAATGCCACATACAAATTCTTTGTTTCTCTAGGTATTCTCGCACACATTTTTCAAAGCAAACACCTGATTCACATATCCTCCACCACTGCTGAAATCACATTGTTCCTCCCTAATTTGAAGCTCTGTGAATGCCACCAACTTTTCCCACACAACTTACCATGTTCACTAAAGAAACTAACATCTCTGTTATTTGAAGATTCACTTCTGTCCCACTTACCTATGTACAATGGCATTATACAGGCATTCTGCCAATCCTCAGACATCTCACCATGAGCCATACACCCACTGAAAATCCTAAGTAACCAATCAACAGCACAATCACATCCTTTCCCGAGAAATTCAAGTGTAATCCTATTCACTCTGGCCACAAGACCTTCACCACCACCTCTCATTTCATCGATCTACTTGCCAAGACTCTTACCTCACATAAATCCACAACCCAAACATCCCACATCTGCCACTCTTTTGTCAAACATATTCATCCTTCAAAATACACACTATACCTCTTCATCTCACTTCTGTCTGATATCATTTCCCCACCTGACCACTTTCTAACACAAGTTTATCTGTGATAAGTGAATGAGTGATGTATTGTGACAAAAAGAAAATTCTTCATATATCATTCAGACTAATTACAGAATCTTTCAAATATAAAACATATTTTAAAGAAATATCAATATATTTAACAGTAAAGCTAAGGGATTTTCTTTAAGGAAGATACTGTGATATCCTTACTTTTGGAGTTGATATGTGCTGCTTTTCTTGTGCCTGCTGCATCATGGGTGTTGCCTGCTGGATCATGGCAGCAACTTGTTGCTGATATAAAGTGGCAGGGACAGACAGCATGACAGGGGATACAAGCTGCTGTTGCTGTGTTTGTGTTGAGCCAGACAACATAACAGAAGTAGGAACCTGCTGCTGTTGCTGTATGCTCCCAGACAGCATAACTGGGGTGGGAACTTGCTGCTGCTGCTGCTGTTGTTGCTGTTGTTGTTGTTGTTGTTGCTGCTGCTGCTGCTGCTGCTGCTGCATGGAACCAGGGAATACAAATGGTGGTGGTGTATGCTGCTGCTGCTGCTGCTGAGGCGATGATCCAGACATCATGAACGGCATCTGTCCACCAACAAGACTGCTGGGGAGCAATATCCCTCTGGGCATTCCTAAATGAGTCCCACTGTGAACTGGAGGCATCTCACCACTGCTTCCTGGACGTACAAGGAGGAACCGTGGGGCATTAGATCCTGGTGCCTGTACCTGAAGCAGATGGTTCCCACCCAAACTTGGATAAACTCCTCCCGCAATACCAGCACTGCTGCTCATCACAGTGGTTGGACCAGATCCTATCAATGGCACAAATCAGAACCAAGATATCACTCATAAACAGTAATCACAAGAGCTTATGCAATGGTAACCAAATGCAAAGTTACTCAGCTGTTTACACCTACTGTATATGGGGAAGTTGCCCAAGAAACAATTAACTTTCAATCAACATTCACTTTCATAACATACCTGCATGACTCAACATGGACAAATACCATTCCAACACACTGAATTTTGTTAAAGTTAACAATGTGTTATGTACCCAAGGATATTTATCTCTACATAGAGGTCAAGGAAGTTGAAAAGCCCAAGGATTAGCCCTATTTGAAATTTACAATGTCAACAAGACAAGTCTCGTCACTCCAACTCACTGGATTTTTTTGGTATATTGAGAGAAGTCCAAAAGCTACTTACATAAAAAGCCCTTGGCAGGAGGTACAGCACCATTATGTTTTGTGAATGCACTACATTACTTTTAATCACCACTATAAGTACCATATATTACAAGAAGAAAGCTTTACTCTAGCAGCCCCATTTCCTAACATTATTGTACATATATGCTGTGTTTAACCTTATATATGCCTATAGGTGTTACTGGATCCTGCTTCTAAATGTTACACTGCAAGTGAAAAGTCACTGTCGGCAAAGATGGATCAGTAAAAGTAGTCTCGTCAAAGAACTTCTCACTCCACATTCACTGTATAAAGTTACTATTCTTACCATCATCCCCTTTAATGTGCCCATTGTTTTTTCCATCTAACATTCTATGGTGAACTATCAACCATTCCCTCAACATTAGAATAATATAAAAATGATGTAAATGTAAAGTTATTTAATACAATGAGTTTTTGCAGGAAAGGTAAAGCATATGTGCAAGCAGGAAGGGAGGAGATTGAGTGGTGAAGGTGAAGGTAAATCTGCATCAAGGATGTGATAACACAATGGTTCTTTAATCTGTTTATGGATGAGGTAAATGCATGGGTCTGGGTCTAGGGTGGCATGGGAATTGAATAAGTTGGTGTCTGTAGATGACATGACCCTGGGGGCAGACTCCAGAGAGAAACTCTAAAAGCTGGTGGAAAAGTCTGGGAGAGTGTGTGAAGGAAATAAACTGAAAGTAAATGTGCACAAAAGTAAGGTGATGAGGTGAATCAAGGGGATGAGAAAAGAGGGTCTGTTAAGACTGAACATAAAGAACTTGGAGGAAGTGGATTGGTTTAGGTAGCTGGAAGTAGGTGCTGAAGTAAGTCACAGGTTGGAGAGAGAGCTTTTGTCCAAGAGCATTATCTCTCTACATGTGGTATTCCTCAAAAGTTTTCATGATTTTTTTTTTCTTGCCATAATTATCTACCCTCATGTCCCTGACATGCACTGTATTTTTTTGGTTAAGAGGCTTGAGGAAGGAGATGTCAGTGTTTTTTAGGGTAAAGATGTTTATGGTTGTCTGTACAGTAGTCCCAACAGTGTCGTATGGATTTGAGGCTTGGATCCTGAATGTAAAGAAACAATGAGAGTATTTGTTTTGGAAATTAAATGCATGGGGACATGTAGTATGAGGAGGGATGACTAAGTAAAGATTGACATTGTACTTACATGCACTTATAACAAGATTTGGCCAAAGGGCAGAGTTAGCATACAGCTCTCACCACAGTAAAATCTATAGTTATAGAGAAATATGCATGTGCACTTTGTAATGTTAAGTGTTATGTGTAAGATGGAGAGATTTTATATTATGGAATGAAAGCTAGCTAGCAGCCCAAGTGTAAACGAAGCAGAAAGAAATAACAGCACCAGGGCCAAAGGAATACAATACAGCCACTGAAGTGTTGACTCACTCTGCTCTTATCACTAACCTCTCCCAGTACCAAGAGAGAAAGGTGGTCATAAGTTTAAAGTAATCGACACAGCTGACCAAGGTACGATGATGTGATTTGGGAATAAGAAAAGGATAAGCAAAGAAAGACTGACTAAGAAAATCAAAGTGTCATTAGTGAAGAGAGTAAGGGGCAGGGGAAGACCAAGAAAGAGATCCAAGGATGAAGTGAAGGAAGCTTGAAGTATCAGGGCCTAAAAATGCTGTAGGATGAAAGGCATTCATGGGGTAGAATGAACTGGATCAAAGTGGTATATCAGGGGAGACATACTGTCATTGGGATATACCAGAGCATGTGGAACAAAGTAAACCATGGAATAGTCTATGTGGCTTGGCTATGGATGGCAGTTTGCTGGTTTCAGTGCATCATACATGAGAGATTGGGAGTGACTGTGTGCATATGAGGCCACAGTTTTTTTTTTCATGGTGCTACGTCACTAAGGAGAAGAAGCAATTAAGTAACGAAAAAAAAGGTGGAAATGTATAATTTTAGCACTGTACTCTATTACTTCTTACCTAGTTGTGCAGACTGACTATGAGTTACTACTGTTGAAGCTTCAGCAGCTTTAGATATGGTTACTATGGTTTGCACTTTTGGTCCACTTAATGTCTTGGCTGCTGCATCCAACTGACTGTGAAAAAAGAAATAATTATTACTCCATCTTTCTAAGGACAAAATATGCACAAAGATATACTATCCTGCCACACAAAGAAGTTCGACCAGGAATAAAATCATAGAGCATTTTCCCCTTTTAAGAGATATTTTGCCATCACAGTCTCACATCCAAAACATGAGTTATGTACCTTTTATAATCTGGTGGAGGTGAGCTCGGGGGTGTGAGGGGCGGTTCTGGTTGAAGGGTAACTCTGGCATAATTTGACACTGATTTAGCTTTATGTATTTTTTCAACCTCATTTTCTGAGTCTTCGGATGAAGGGTCATAAGCCAGGGGTTCGTAGGGTTTTGGTGGCTCCCATTTCTTCGCTCCAACATTTTCCTTGTTCTCACGATAACAATTCTATGGAGAAACAAATCATCTATAAATAGCATCAACTCTAATAGTTGTACAAGAAAAGAAAAGTAGAACAATTTATGACTATAGAATTAAGAGAAAAACTATTAGTTGCCCACTGATTCTGATGACTTTAAAATAGTGTTACAGCAAATGAGTTTGTCAAAAACAGACTGGAAGTATCTAATTTAATTAGTTCATAAAAGAATTTTAACCTGTAAGAAATAATGCAAAACTCTGCCAAGAAGCACATTTCAAATGGATTTGTTTTCTATGATTTGCAGTCAAAACAAAAAATTCATGAATGCTTGGAACAATCTACGAAGGTCTGAGGAACCCAGTAAATAAGACCATTGTCCAGAGAAGCATTTCTTTTCAAGTGGTAATAAGGATAACTGAAAGAAGAGGAAATATTACAGTCAACACCTAAGCTTTCAAAATTCCTCCTGAGTGGCACATATGTTTACTGTTCTAATTTTTGTACTACCATCAAATGTAACATCCTTGTAGCAAGGTGACAGACAAAAATAATTTTTTATAACAAACATACAAGAAAGTACCACTCACAGGACAGAGAAACTTTGCTGCTCCAGCCTGAATGACATTAACTGTGGAAGGTGGCATATAGGTACACTCTGGATGAAAAAGGCACAAGCATTTGACACACTGCAGGCATGGTACCATCCCACCACCTAGAGGGCAATGCCCCGTGCAGTGAAAAGTTCGTTGACGAGCCTCACCAGACAGCCTGGAAGGATTGATTAATCTAATTTTATTTCATGTTTACATACATTTTAGTATTATCATTATCTCCCTAAATTATGTATAACTTTTACCACACTATAAGTAAGGTGAAATGCTGAATTTTCTAATATAATTCAACTAACAACCAATCCCACAACTTTAAATTTAAAGACCCAGTAGTAAAGATAAAAAAAATCTTATACAATTATTCCTATGTTGAATTGAACAATAAATGAGTAAATCAGCTGTCACTTCCACTAAAAAATAAGAATAAATGAAAGACATGACTACTTCTGCAAAGATACACAAGGAAAGAGAGTACAACAACAAAGGCAAAAAAAGGGACTCTAAAAGACAGCAATAATAGGATAAAACAGAAAGCAGGACTGTGAGAAATTTTAAAGAACACCGTTTTAGAATATGTGGCAGATCACCAACAGGATGTAACTATGTGAACTGACATAAGCATAAAAATCATCAATGAAAGAAAGAAAACAATGTCTTTACATCTTTCAAGATAGGGCCTCAATGGTAACCCACAACCAGCTGATCTACTGCTACTAAAACTACAGTCATAACCTACTAACCTTTGGTAGGTTAACCGGCCTGTCAATAAGTGCCAATTGCCAAGACATGGACATCACTGAGTTAACTTCAGCTGAGTTATGAACTGCTGGCTGGCAAGGCCTGTCACAGCTGTAGTGATTTACCCTAACTGAAGTTAGTGCCCATTCATCTATCAACTAGAAGAAGGATAAACAGCTGGGTGACCTGAGTGCTGTCTGCCTGCACCAGGGACTGAACCATAGCCTGGAGTTTAGTAGTAAGCAATGCCGACCACAACTGCATACAGGAGCCTTACCATGCAGCTACCATAATGTTAAAAATATCATATCACAGCAAAAAATATATCAAAACTATGAATTACATAATAAAGCCAAAAATTTTAATTTTGTACATCGCAAAAATTACATAAATAATAGTGCTTTAAATCTCATCATTATTATATACAACACCATGACCCCTTTCATGGGGCTCCTACAGCTTTGAGGTTGCACCTCATGCAGGAGCATGGAAATGATGGACAACTCCAGAGTAAGAAGGTCCTCTGTGAGACTGCACCCTTTTACATCCACTAATGATCACAGAGCCTTGCTAAAGATGATTTGGCATTACTAGTTGAAGGCAAAGTCCAGTAACAACATCATTTTGATCAAAAAGTATATACTTGTATATCTTTACTAATAAAGGTTTACAAATCCATTAATGACAAAAAGTTTATGCCATTCTAAACTTGAAAATAATCTGCAGATAAGATACTGTTTACTTTATAAGACACAAATCTTGAATCACCTATGCATGTTGTATATACAAAATTTGGTCTCGTATATACATTTGTCCATTTTTTGTCTTGACTACCTTTGTTTGTATCACACCTCAAAGATGATGCCCAATAAGTCAATTAGGTATCAAAACTGACGAAGATAACACAGTGTTACAATGCTTTCAAAGACTAAAGGAATTTACATATACAGTTGTAGTACTTAATAGGTTTATTCAATTGGGGATATACTGAATTCAAAATGACATACTTACATTGGGGTTAGAATTCTGGGAGAAACAGTTGGTTCATTACATATTTTTGTAGTGTACACAATGTGGTTCTTTGGAGTTTTATTAGCAGTCACATCTGTCTTCACAAGTGCTGGCTGAACTGGTTTTTCACTTATACTACTGCTTACAGTTATTGGGCTTTCCAGTGTTATTGCTGCAGGGTGAGAAATAGAAAAAATAAGTAGTTACAAGAGCTATTAACAAAATTATTCATAAAATCATGTTCTGATCATACCCGCAAGGTCATTAACTATTCAATATTTTACATACATTGCCTTAACATCAAAAATTCTGTTCAAGCATATCTTCTTATCATGAGGAAAGCAGCTCATTTGGTACACATTTTCGTAAACCAATAGTTCTCGGTAAAGATGGGTCAGCTTCAAAGATATACGATGTCACTATGGTTATTAAAACTGTTTATGGATTAGGTGGAGAGGAACGTGAGTGGATGGGTATGAGAGTGACGACAGGTCTATCGCATAATGGAGGTGGAGACAAGGGAGATAAAAAAGTTACTTTTTGCAGATGATGTAGCTCAAGAGGCAAAATCTGGGGAGACACTCCAGAGTCTGGTTTAGGAGAGTGCATGAAAGGGAGTTGAAAGTAAATGTGAACAAAAGAAGTGGCACTGTAGTTTACCAGTTGTGGACTCTTTTTGTGGCCACCCCCTTGAAGGTGTTCCCAGAAGGAATGGGCATCAGAGATAAAGACAGACAGATAGAGAACAAAAGTAAGGTAAGGTAATAAGATGATGATGTGATGCTGGACACAGTGGAGGATATGGTTATTCCAGAGATGAAGTGAGGAGGTCTGAATTGAACACATGAAAACAGAAGACAATTAGAAAGAGATATATGAAGAAATACCACTAAATCTAACACTCTGGCACACAAAATACTTACACTCGCATAAACTGAATGTAATACAGAATATTTACACTGGGCATAAATTAGATGCAATATGTGACCACAGTTTTACAAACTGACTAAAAATCCATTTTTGGGTCTACAAGAGAGTGTTATGGTTTGAAGTGCACAAGAACCTTTCCTCTTCATTATCTGGCCATATCACAAACTCAGTGTAATTGGAATGTTGGTGTAAGATTTACTGTTTGGCATATACAGTATCTAGAGCAATCATTTGCACACAAGTGAATACACAAAAATAAATAAATAAAAAACATACTCTCACAAGCATTATTATCATGAATAGATATATGCAAGGCTGACTTCTCTTTATATTTTTTTTGCAAAAGATTACAGACTTCATCAAAACTGAAAAAAAGTATTCATGAAAAATTTTTTCAAACTGCATACCAGGTTTCCAATTTTTGTTCACTGGAGATCTTATAGCAGTTGATGGTGTGACGGGGGATGTGAGAGGGTGAGTTTTCTGTACACCTAATGTCCTTATTGACACAGAAGTCTGAGGAGAAACACTCTTGGTACCCAAGCTAGGTTCTCTCTCCTTCTTCAGACTCAGTGGTACCTGTGGAATAATAAAGATAAGGACATTCCACAAGTCATGTAGATAAAGCCTTGGAGTTCCTGCAGGGAAACTCCTGCTCTATGTATGCTATATATATGCCAAGTGAAAATAAGGTCAAAGAGTAAAATTACATGCTTGGGAAAAGGGTCATCATAAGGTGAAATCTGTGTAGCATACAATGGAGATAAGGAAATCTATCTCTTCTATATATCCATAATCAAGTTACTTTTCTAAATAAAAATCATGATGTTCCCAGGTGTCGCCTCGAGTAATAAATATGCTTAACATCATACACATATGTCTGGGGATACAGAAGCACAGAAAATCTAACAAAAAACATTAAAAAATATAACATCATTAAACAGAAGTCCAATGATATCAAACATATCAAAACAAGAGATACGCCGTATGATCATCTTAATATGTGACTGATAAACATTTCTTACGGTATTACAATCTTTAAAATATTAGACACCTAGTTTGTCCTTGTCTTGCAAGGCTTGCAGTTATCTACAACACAATGACTAGCAAAATCTTGTTTTGTGTTGATCTACTTTCATTCTTTATGTAGATGTAAAGGTACAAAATACAATACTTTATTAAATTGTTAATTTGTATAAAGCTACATGTATGTGCAAGAAGAAAATTAAATTTTCTTTTTCATTTTTCCTTTTTTTAGCTGAGACAGCACAGGCAGCTAAGGCCATAACATATAAATACCCTAGCCTAAGCCAAGTACCCATTTTATCAACCAACCCGTAGGGGTGGATGAACAGCTGGGTTGACTGTGGACCAACTGCCGCAACCAGGATTCAAACCTATGCACTTGACTCTGGGCAGCTCATGAATGCATCACAGTCAGGATCATTAACCGCTACACCACGGGAGTCCATATATGTGAATAAAATGAAGAAAAACTTACATCAAGGTGATGCACAACAAGCTGTCACATGTTCTTACACTCAGTGTCCTAGCTAGAGGTCAAGCATCCCAGACTGAGGTTGGGAGCTAAAGGACTATTCTGCTACATCCCAAACTCAGTCTAATGGGTCCTTATTTTACCATGATGAATATGCAATGTAAAGGACTATCACAGAATATTCCATTAGATCCCAACCTTAGCTTGATATGTTTCAATGACTTCATTAGAGGATGAATTTCAATATCCTTTAGTACATTATAAAAGGGTTTCCCTGTATTATGTTATTTCCCCAAAAGACACAAAAGATGATTCTCCTGTGCTTAGTATGAGCTGAGAAATGGCACATGTTGCCCTTCCACACAGGAAACCAGGTTCACAGTGTAGACTCTAGTTCCATCCTGCAACGGTTAGGAGCAAAGGTAATACCAACTTGTTGACTCCTCCTTGCTCTTTCTCAGGGTTGCTAGGATTACCAATCACTGTTCTTCCCACAACAGGTCTAGGTACTTAGCTTCTTCCATTCATCCACAACAGAGTGATTTCTTTACATTTTTTTTTATCAAGTTCCTTATTACAGCCTCCAGTTGTTTCACCTCTGTATTTCAAGAACCATTCCCTGATAACTGTCAAACTGACTTAGAAACTGAAAGATTAAGAGTAAATCTCCCCTTACTCTGCACTTTTCCATTACAGGCAAGTTTAGAGCCTCTAACCTTTCCCTGTGACTCAGCTCTCTTATTTCAGATACCACAATATGGCAGTACGTGCGCCCAAGATGTGTGTCCTATGGGCTTTTATTGTACTTACAAAGTACTATTCCTATGACTTGTAAAATCTTACATGTATAAGTGTAATACACTGTATAAGTGTAATACACTGTATAAGTGTATATGACAATCAATATTTAAAACTTACTTTAATTATAACATGCTAAAAATTACTATGTAAGCCTCTCATGAGAAACAGTTTCCAAATTAATAAATAATATAAAATAAACTTACAATGGGAGTTATCTTCATTCTAGCTCGTTTTGCTGGCTGTTCACCAGGATTTTTTGGAGGTCTTCCCCTTCCTCTTTTCCTTGGTATCTGCACTTCCGTTTCAGCTGGGACTTCTGGTGGTGATGGCTTAGGTACAATAGGAGGAGTTGGAGTGGTATTTGTTGTGCTAGTTTTCTGTTAAGAGAATGTAAAATATACTTCATCAGAAATTTTACAGTTAAATGAACCGAATCAAAATCATCTGACCTATATTATACACATATTTTTCACTATGCAGCAAGCACACTCACGCAAAATCTATTCCACGCACTATGACCTTTACTTATCACTGCAGACTTCTCCATCAAATATATACTCCTGTAACACAAACTTAGCTTCTTCTCTATCTATGTTTACTCATCCAATGTGTGTACACCCTTCTCAGTCAATCTCATCGGACTCATTCTTTCTGTAAGTTCATACCACTTCATTGTCTCATCTTTAAACATATTAAACAGTGCCATTATAATACTTTACCTCCTGATTTCCACACTCCCAACTCTAGCCAGTTTTAGCCTCTCTGACATTCTGAAGAAAGTATTTACCACTGCAAGAGAACTAATAGTAATCTTTTTTGAATGAGACTCATGTTTAACCAGTATACAATATAACATGGTACATCACTACTCCCAGAAACTGATACATCTAACAGTTCAAAGACTATATTCATAAATTACAAAGCAAGTGATAGAAGTATCACCTAACCCCTGTCCATATGTGAGTTCATGTACCGTGTGAGTATTTGTCCTAACTAGGGGTATGTAGTTTGAGTTACCAGTTTCTTTTATACTATCAATGGAATGAAGTGAAACCATGCAGATTTTTTGCCTACATACTGGGGATGTTTATGTGGCATAAAGGTAACCATAAATTAATTTACAGAAAAATTAGAATGATTTGAACCAGTCATTTTTGTTCTTCATCTGTATCATCAAATACTGTACTGTACAACAGAATTTGTTTGTAGGCAACTCATTTCACAATTAACAATGAAGTAAATGGAAACTTTACAGGTTTTGTACGTACATACTGAAGATGTATAGGTGAAAGTATTTTAGCCATGAATGAATTTTCACAAAAATTATATGTTAAAGTCAAGTAATTTTCCAACCATATTGTATAGCACAGTACCTTTACTGTGTAATCACCTCCTCTCACAGTTGTCCCCAGATTAAAGTACACGTCTGATGATTTGTTATAGACATACTGATTATGTGCAAGTGACATTGTCATGGCTAGAACTTGAATGGTACAACAATTATTACTTTCAAAACATAAATACATTTACAGTTATATTTTCACCCACAACTCGAGGTCTTCTGCAAGTGAGATTTCAGTGGCCAACATAGAGAATGAATAAAATCCTCCTAGACAGATGGTGGGAGGAAATGTCAAAGTACAAGCAAGTTAAGGGAAGGATTCTCCGTTGCCGTT
>JAUUDW010066905.1:0-16311 GCA_032361385.1 Panulirus guttatus
GAAGGAGAGGTAAAATGCTTAAGAGATGGATAAATGTAATGAGACAATTGATTAGGTCTACAGATATTTCAGATCAAGATGATAGAGTACTGACAGGGGATGGGATGCATTGCAAGTAGTTGGTGTATGGAGTTGGTATGAATGAAAATGTTTTTCTCATTTGAAGAATTAATTTGTTGTGTACAATGAAAAAGTAACAATCAATATTGAAAGTGTGGCAGCCTATGTTTCAATTAAACACACTGGCCCTGAGTTGAAAGTGCATGTAGGTGACGTTGCTAGGGCTGGATATGTAGTAATGATGACAGAGAGAGAAACAGATATCACTTTTACAAAAAATTATGAGATTAGTTGGATTAATACATGTCAGAATAAGACTCAATGAATCTGAAAAGACAGGTTATGATATAAGAGCCTATAAACAAATAACAAAAAGGACTGCACTTGAAATATAAAAAAATACTTTTAGACTGATATTCAATATTATGTCTCATCTCTTCACAGCAAACTGACCATACAAACTCTCCCTAAGCACTACTCCTGAATGCATATTTTCAAACATACAAGAATATACAGAAGTACTTTTACAGTATCAGAGTAGGGGATGAACAGAATAGCTATGTGCTGAAATTATGATGCTGAGAGTATACAATAGTTTACTGCCACATACTTTTAAATGTCACATTATCCTTTAACCCGGCAACTGCGCAAATTAAGATTTCTGGACAGCTCCTGGATGTGCAATAAATATGCTGCTTCAAACATATGTCATCTTAACATGCCTATCACAGTCACTCACATAGCATCTTACGATGTCAATAGCAGTTATCGGGTTAAAATTGACATTTTCTAAATTCAATAACCTATATTTCAACAACCTAAATTTTTCCCTTTTTTTTGATTTATTTTCTTTTATGTAGACATGCAAAAGTAATTCATTACTTTCTGTACTGGTAATTCTTAAATTTCATACAAGCAAATGTTATATGTTCTCAACTGACAAATTACCCTGAATTCTGTTAAGCACTACCATTGGGTCGTGAACATTAGTATGCTTTTCACCATGTGGTTCTTAATTCTTAGCACTTGTAAGCTCACATTCACTCCTTATCAATAATTGCAGCTATTTGCCCTCCTAACTATCAAAGTAAGATATCTGTATCTACAATGTTGTCACCAGTATAGATTTTGAAATTCCTCTCAGAACACTTGACAGCATCTTTAAACTTGCAATTTTGTACTCCTGTTATCAGTATTCCACCATCATGCAGTCTTTACTTCTTTACTCCACTTTCTCTATATAATTTAAAAAACAATACTGAAGCATTTAAAATTCTGAGACTTTTTTACCTTACCTTTACCTTCTATTCAACTACTTTTCATCTAACATAACTTACATACTTGATATGTATTCATGTGCAATTTTCTAACTCTTTCAGCATTTTCACTAATGCTGTAGCCCTAGTTTAACTTCCCCAAATTCATCTCTTTTTTATAACTTGAAGGCAGCTTCCCAATAACAGCTTCACTGGAAAAAACAATCTACCCCAACTTACAGCCTAAACCCAACTGCTCACTGCTAGCCTTTATGACAAATGTAACCTTCAACTATCATTCTCCAGTATGCTGTATCTCTTGTGAACTCTGTGTGACAGTCTTAAGTATACAACTGGAAACCGTCTAAGACCCACCGACACTCAGTTGCCCATGCCATCTCAGTTAACATAAAAAAAGGTGATTGCAATGGCAGAATTAAACTTAGCATTTGACCTTTTGCATGAGTAACATAAATAAATTCTTCTCTAGCTGCAGGTAATACAGACATCAACTCTCATGTAAATTTGATTATGGGGAAAAGATCAACCAAATGTATATGCAAGAGCAACCACAACACAATGTCTTATTGAAATGTTCAGAAATAGCAAGAGATTGTAAGTACACAATCCCAACAGTGCTAAGAATGTAATGGCCTAAAATGACACCAAAGGACATCTAGGTAGACAAAACAGTGAAGTTTTTCATCAAAAACACCATCAAAATCGACCTAACATAAACTTTTGAAAATATAAAGAAAGTACAAATCAATAATTCACTAAGAACTTCTCTATAACAGAGTTGAGTGCAGAGAGGTTAGTTCCCATTGTCTTTCAGGTCTGGCTATAGATATATCTTAATCAAAAGTTTTTGCTTTTATCATGAATATTAAGAATCAAGCTGTTTGATGGAAGCAGTTTGATTCGTAATTCAATTTCAGAGGATTTGTAGAATTCTATAGATTATGTTTTTACGTTGTACTTAAACATATCATCTTCAAATCAAACTGCAGATGGATAGTCGAGGAAACAAATAATGCTGACATAGTTAAGCGAGATCAGACTGTGATATGCCCTCAAGTCTGTACAGTCCTATGTACTTATAACATTAAATTCTTCTCCTGCTTTAGCTGAACTCTTTTTCCTTTTGAGGGTTTTTTCATCCACAATGCTTGTGATGCAAAACAGCTAAAATATCTTTCAATTATTTTAATTATGATGAAAGCAAACATGGAATGTGTTAAACTGGATTTGATGAAACAAAACTCCTGGCAATATCATCATTACACAAAAGCTTAATCGTCTATTGCTGACACTTCCTCACTTAGGTGGGAAAGGCGAATTGGCATAAAAAAAGGTATAAATACTGGTATCCTTTCTCCTACCTTATTGCCCTAGGAGTCCTTTCTATGAGGCTCCTTCAGTGCTCTGGAAGCCAGCCACATCTAGTGGGCAAGACCACTGTCAATAATGTGCAAATGATGTGTGTGTGTGTCAATGTGGAAGAGTGCAGGGCAACTGAGTAGTAACTCATCACTGTCTACATTGTCATAATTGCACTGTGGGCATGAGGGGTCTTGTGATGTGGTGAAAAAGTGTTTGTAATGTATGAGCAGGGGGTGGCGTCCAGAAAGCAAATGGGAGAGGATACTAGTTACATGTATAGGGAGTGGAGTTTCTGATGGGTGTATGTGTAGCAAGAGGGCATTTTTCAGCTGGGTTGGGAGGGGAATTTTTGAGTGCTTGTTGGGTTATTTCAGCTTGTATATGCTTTGTCATTTTTGTGCTTTGAATGAGAGATCTGTGAGTATAGGTTTCTGAAGCATAAGGCAAGGGTCACTTTTTAATTTCTACTTGAAGGCTGTTGTTTGGTTATGGAGTAATTTGGATGAAAAGGGGTCCAGTGCTTTGCAAAGAACTGAGTGCTCAACGTAATGAGGTGGGATTGTACTGAGGAAATCTTTGATTCACTGTGTGGGTGTTGAGATCTTGTAATTGATAAGCTTCTATTAATTGTTCTGAGTTCTCTGTTCTGTGTGGTTTGTAGCTTTATTATATTTGCTTTTGTCAAGTTGAGCGGCCAAACAGGTGAGGCACAATTCAGGGTGGAGCAGTTGAATTGGGATTATTATTCTTGCCCAAATGTTCTGAAGGGGCTCATTTTTTTGATGCATTTGTGCTGATGATTGTGGTGTGGAAAGTGAATGTCATGTGTGTATGGTATATGTGATGCAGAGAGTAGTTGGAGTTATGATAAGTAGAGGCATTTAGCCAATCAGATGACAGGAGGGTACAGGTGGATATGTGTCTATCTGGGGTTGATAAGGTGACTGAAGATTTCTGTGGAGACACCCACATTCTGTTTTTGGTGGGCCATTACTCCAATTATGTGATGCAGTGTTCCATGATTGTTGCTGACTGCATAGCATCAAGGTGCTGTGATGTGACTGCAGAATTGTCTGCACATCAGAGGACCTTTTGTAGACTGCAGGAGGTGATGGAAGGTATACTTAGTTACAGTACTTCCTGCCCCAGGAGTCCCTTCTACTTTTATGAAACTTCCACAGCACTCAAGAAGGTGGCCACATCCACTGGATGGGACCTTAGGTCATAATATGTAGCGATGCTGTGTGGGTAAGTATGTGGGGAGGATGTGAGGCACCTAAGCAGTTAGTGTTCCATGTCTTTATTGTTGTTGTTGAATCATGGGCATGAAGAGTCCTGGGATGTGTTGAATTGGTGTTTGTAGTAATGTAGGGATGGGTGATGTCCAAAGCATTGATGGAAAAGTGTGATCTATCTTTGTATGGGGAGTATGGTTTCAGGTGGATGTATATCTGGTGGAGTGGTTTTTAAAACTGAGCTGGGAGGGTGGCTGTTTACTGCTTGTCAAGTCATTTCAGCGTATATGTATTTTGTCAGTGTTATACGTGGTGGAGGTAGGGGTATCTTTAAGTATAGGTTGCTGAAGTGTGAGGCAGGGTGAGCTTTTAATCTTTAAGTAACTGTTTGGGGTTTGGCGGACAGTTTTAGAGTGGTTTGGTTGGGGGTGTCTAATGCTGGTGCAAAAAATTGAGCACTAAACGTAATTAGGTGGTACTATATTAAGAGGATCATTCTTTCACAGTATAAGTATTGAATATTTGTGGTTGCTAAGTAGCCAATGATTGTTCTGAATGCTCATTTTTGTGTGGCTTGCAGTTTTGTTCTATTTGCTTTTGATGGGTTGGAAGACCAGGCAGGTGTGGCATAGCTCTGAGTGAAGCAGATGAATTGTTTGTAGATGGGAAGATTTTTTTTTTTTTTTCCAAATCTGGTGCTAGTTTGTCTTCTGAGGGCATTTAGCTTGTGTGTTGAAGTTATTAGTGTGGAGACCAAATGTCATGGATGTTTCATATGTGATGCCTAGAATGGATGGCACTTTGTTCAGTGAGAGTGATTGTCCATTCATGGTGACTGGATAGTGTGAGCTGGATTCATGTGTGTCTGGATTTAAAAGAGTGATTCAAAACTTTTTTGGATGGGCATTCATACTGTTCTTGGTGTGAGAGGCTGTGAGGTCATCAACATATTTTTATTTACTGAAGGCAATGGTTATCATGTAGGAAGAGACTGGGGAGGGTTGGAGAAAGAACTGCTCTCTTAGATAATCCACTGTATAACTTGAGCACTTTACAGGAGAAACTATTGTGAGTGAATCTCCCATGAAAAGCTAGTCATGATACTGGCCAGCAATTTTTTTGTCATTGTTGTGGACAGTTCTGTTGAGTATCTTTTGTATGAGGAAGTGTCATATGACAGTGTCAAACACTTTGTATATGTCTAATGCTGCTAGATTGTGGTTGGTTGAAGCCATCCAGGATGTGCTGTACCAGCATGTAGTGTGGTAGTGGAGTGGATGGGTCTGAAGCTTTATTGTGTACTGGAAAATGGGATGTTTTCACTGATTCTGTTGTGGATCAATTTTTCAGAGTTTGGATACTGAGACTGAAGTGGTATGGGCCAGTAGGAGGCGGGGAAGCTGGGTGGTTTTGATGGTTTTAGGACTGGTATTCTTTCTAGCTATCTATATCTCTGATGCCCATCCCCTCCATGAACTCCCATCAAGGGGTAGCCATGACAAAAGTCTCCACTACTCACTGTCCTTACACACCTCCCTCACATACACCATTCCATGCAGTCTTCCACTATTTCTCTTCCTCCAATACTCTTCCATTCTATTTCCCATGTCACAGGAGGTCTACCTCTCACACCATCCCCTTTAGTCATGCTATCATACACCCTCCTTGTAAACTCCCGGTCTTGCATTTTTCCACATGCCCAAACCACCTTAAAGTATTACATTTCACCCACTCTACCACTCCACAATTAATTCCCTTTGCATTCCATGCCATATCAGATCTCTCATACATCCCCTTCTTTATTTCTTCATTCCATCTAGTCATACCAGATGCTCCTCTCAAATAGCTCATTTCCACAGTCAAGATGCTTGACTTTTGCGATTCATACCATGTCCATGTTTTGGTTGTATAGGTCAGAGTCAGGAGGACCTTGCTGTCCCTTAATCCTTTCTTCACTTCCATACTTACACCTCTACCCTTCATTATTCTATTACAGGACCCAATGATTCTTCTGCACTGCTCTCCTTCCATACCACCAAGCCCTAGAGTGAGAAATGAAAGTGTACTAAACTGTGTTATAGGTATGGGGGATAAAAGAATGGAAGAAGTGACAGAATTTAAGTATTTGAGAGCTTTCTCGGTTAAGTCAGGTGAAGTGTAAGGATTGGTACTATCTTGGCATATTATACCAATCCCCCAGATGCTGGTGATTTTCTTGTGCAGATAGGAGTGATTAAGATATCTGCAAGTGCCTGTATTTCAACTGGGCCAAAATGTTTTATGTGAAAGTCTGATATGATGTCAGGGCCTGTTTCAGGTGAATTCTTGTACCAGTGGGAGCGAAAGGTACATAGGCAGTTTATTTCTGGATTGATTTTGAGTATGTTTTTTATGATTTTCCACTTTATGTGTGAGGCTGGTTTGTGGATGACTTTTCAGTGGTGTCTCATGAGTATGTTTATGTGTTCTTTGGGAAAAAGGATTTCACTGGAAAGGGTGGAGGCTAGCCTTATGCAGTAAATGTGGATCTTCTTTAGCATGTACCAGAGTTGGATGCTGTGTTTATTTTGGTTCACTGTGTTGAGGAAGGAGTGCCTGACGACAATCTAGTTTTCCATGATTAATTAGGTCAGTGATGGCATTCAATTAAATTTCGATTTGCTCTCGTGAGTTTTGTTGACAGTGAGTGGTATTGTTTGAGCTGGTTTCTTTGTGTTATAGGATGTGTAACACATTTAGAACACTGGCTCAACCTAAATAGAATGCCTGCATTATTTCAAAAGTCTACCATTGAGAGACATGAATCCAACCTACACAATGCTGTCACTCTGAAATGTCAACCACTTCCACTTCACAAAACTCAAACCTTACTGGACATACCATATGACAAATGTATGAGGCATTTCAGTTTAGAGCATGACAATTTAGCAATTTTGAAATAAGTATAACTCTTGAACTTATAAAGGCATTTTATTTATTTTAGCTTATGACATCTTAATGAGAGTACATGGTATGGTAAATTCTTTTATTGTAATTTTGAGTATATTAATAAACTGAATATATCAACATCTTACTCCAGTAAAAGCATATAAGAAAAGAAATAAGATACTCAGAGTAATGATGTTGGTGGGAGGAGAGGTGGATATTTCACAATAATAAAATGAATCACAGCATTTTAATCTACCTAAGAAATGAGGTGAAATTACACTTCTTTTTGGTGGGAAAGTTAACCATACTGTTTTTCCCAAAACTAGATGTCTTAGGAAGAGGGGAAGTTTGAAGATCATACTGGTATCATAAACAAACTTCTAACCACTTGTCACTAGTCTAGTTCTCATCCAGAGTGCCTCACCTGACATTCAATCCCCACACCACAAACATCAAAACAAAGGCCATAAACAAAATATATGTCCCCAGAACACTTATTGGTACCAGATTTAGACAAAAAATTTAATCCTTATATATCTTCTACAAACATGACATCTACTCCACTCTCTAGACTACATTTCCCTTGCCTGATCATCAACTCTATACAAAGCAAATATAACAAAGCTGCAAACCACACAAAACAGAGCTTTCAAAACATTGAGTAGCTGCTTAGAAGCCATAAACACTTAAAACCTGCATAAGGAAACAAAAAATTTTCCAAAGACAATGCTTGGCATTCAGTTTTTTCCAATAGCGCTGGACACCTCTCATCCCAACCACTCCATAACAAACCATCAACTCAAAAGCAGAAATAAAAAAAAACTGAGCCCAGCCTCACATTTCAATACTTACAGATCCTTCTTCCTTAATTAAACAACTGTCACAAAACATACATACTGATATGACAAGACAAGCACTAAACAACTGCCCTCCCAACCCAATCTTAAACTCCATCCCTCCACACAAATCTGAAACCAAGCTTTTTAGACATGGACAAGTTACACTGTATCATCTGCTTCAATATATCACAAGACCTGCCATGCCCAAGATAGAACTTCCACACTGAAGACACAGAACACTTCTTAAATGCCCTATGCTTACCCCACAAAGACATACACATAACATCTCTACACTTAGTGACCAGTGTTCCTGCCTGGCAGATGTGGAAGGCTTCCTGTGCACTTTTTATTTTCTTAACAGGCTTCCTGTGCACTTTATATTTTCTTTACATATCAGTTATTTGCACATTTATACTACACTGTCTCATCAAAAAAAAGAATTTAGTTGCATACATAAGGTTGTTGGGGAATGACTCTACCATGAGGAATCATCAGATGCACTCCATATTATAATTTTGTACTTTCTCAAGCTGATCATTCCTTATCTTCCAGCTTCTAACATTAATTCACTTACACTTTTCTAGTTCTATGCTTACAACATAATATATATGTGGTTCATCTGATAGGTATTTCTTGCTTTCAAAGGTAGGACAATATGAAAATCTTGATGTCTTTTGTTTTAACCGATTCAAAATCCACAAAAATTTAAACCTCTCTCTTAAATTATAACCGCCTGTACCAGAAATAAACAAGATGGATGTTAGTCTCAACAAGTTAATACAAATGTTACTCAACTTGTCATCTTTTACATCATAATTCTTTTGTCAGAAACAATCAAAATGGATATCAGTCTCAACAGATTAATACAACTGACACTCAACCAATCACATCAAAAGAATACTGAATACAAAATACATAAAGTGCCAACTTCATTAACATGTTTAAGATTATTTTCAAGAAGATATAAGATCCCTTCTATTTTTAAGAAAATTAAGCATACAATCGCCAATCCTACACTGTATAGTAAGTTCCTGTAGTTGTTCTGTGCTTTGTTTTTGGCCTCCTTACTACCATGAACTATTACACAATTGTGCCCTGGACTGGTGAAATGAATTTTTGTTTCACTCCTGTTTCACATTCCTGAATGATTTATAAAATTTCCTTTTCGCACAAATCATTCTTACAGGGAATGCTGATGATTCTGGAAAGCTTATTTGACTAACTCCAAATTAAGGTTAGCATATCCAGTGTTTTCTGCACATGTCCTAATGTGTTCTATGTTTCTTAAGATTTCAATCTGTTACTGTGACTAGTATTTCACAATCTTGTTAACCATACAAACTTTCTTCAACAATGTAATTTACATTACTTTGAAAATCATTCAGAAAGAAAGCTGCATTACTGTTTTTGTTTCATACATTAAACAATACAGCATGCATTAAGCCTCTTTTTAAATTCATCTAGATCACATTCACTATGTATTTTATATCCATTCTCATCTTAAGCTACAAAAATGAACACTAATGGGACAACTATCCTCTCTTCATTAGAATATTGCCCTTAATAGTGACTGTCTGTGCACATCTACCAATGCAATCCCAAACTTTCATTCAGGTGGTGAAACAGTAGATACATCAGGCCCCACTTCAGCTGACCCTATCATTGCTACTTGTATAATACTTGGATTGTGTGAGCAGGACATGGTGACTGAACCTTCAGAATGGGTAGGCAAAATTAATGATCCTTCTGTACGTGGTGGTTGAGGGGCATGTAACTTCATATGCCTGGCTACATGGTATTTATAAGCCGAGCGATAGTCACAGTTGGGGCATTCATACGGCTTCTCTCCGGTATGGGTCCGAAGATGGCGCTTGAGGATGGATTGGAACATGAAGGACTGAGGACAGTACGGGCAATGGTGTTGTGCGACGGCCTCCCGTGGGAAGAAGCCCCCCGGCCCTCCGTTTGACCCCTAGAATGAGAACAGCAAACTGTCAGAAAACGTCTGGCACTTCTAGTAGATTTAATGAATTTCCCTCTTCCTAAACAGATTATCTATGTTATTTCCATAATATGCCTATACAGATCAGTGAGATGAACAGTTATAAAATCCAGTATATAATTTACTAAACTCTTTCAAGGAAGTTGTGAAATATGAGTGAAGCTATCCTTTTGATGTGAAAGTTTATTTTTTGGAAACCTTTGGTCACATGAGGCTAAGTTATCACGGGCACCTGAAGCACCATCTTAATTCTGCAGAATATCTTTTCCATGAATATTCTATGCAGTTTCCAAAATCAAATGAACAATTACTTTTAACAATATTCATAAGAATACCGAGATAACAACTAAACTTCTACAACTCAAAAAAAAAAAAAAAAGTAGTAGTTTCCCTACATAAGAAGTGGGGGATTTGAGTTACACTATAAAAGTGCTAGCAATGCTGTATTCACTTGACATTTCCCACAATCCCTAAGTGGGTGAAATGCATACACTTATGGTAACAGTCACATTTAAGTATGCTGGCTCAAACTTCTTTTATGTCTTTTTTCTACATTTAAAGCCTCAATCATGGGAAAATAGGAAAAATAATCTAACATTTGGAAAACATGGGGAATCTGCCTTTTTAAAAGGATTAGTTCCTAAATGTTAGAAAAGACATCAGAAAGTAAGGAGATCCAAAAATTATCAGACATCACATATGTACAGCCTTGTACTAAAAGAGCCACACAGTAATTAAGTGACATAATAGCTTGAATACTAAGTGGTTTAGCTCATGCCAGGGCCACACTAGCAATCACCTCTCTGGACTCAGAGTCATATCTATTGATGAGATCATAAGTGAGTGACACATGGATCAAATTTTGAAGTCGGACTAGGTGAGTTTATGAGCCATATTGCCATAGTCTTCAATGTCAAGTAAATATCTACTGTTAAAATATCTCCAAAAGTGAAAGCAGTATTCCATACTTGGATGAATCAATCCTTTGTATATAATTGCAGCAACTGCAAACAAGAGAATTCTTGACAACTGAATAGGACACCTAATTTCTTTGCAGCAGACTTAGGTATTTGTGAAAGGTAAGGTTTCCAGACAAATTTGATGTTATGGTAATTCTAAGTATCACCATAACATCTAATCTACTTCAAAAACCATACATTACACAAATACCTGAGTCAGCCTGAAGTACATTTATTGTCTTGAATGGTTCAACCAAAGGGCCATCAAAGGAATTAAAAAACTGTGAGGAATTTTAGAAAGTAAAATGACAAATAATTGGATTATAAGTTGTATTTACCCCACCGGAAAATACTGTTCAAATCTAAGTTCAAAATAGAACTTGTGATGAAAAAATGAAGATTTGAAAGAAGTGGAGGAGTGCAGTTCTGTGTTATCATCACATGAATGCAACTGGTTATTTAGTTAAAAAGAAATCAATTATGAAAGGAGGATATAGCAAATGAGACATGGAAGAACCCTGGGGACACTGGTGTTAATCAATTAGACAATAAATTTATTAACAGACCAGTCAGAGAGGAAGATAGATATGAGATAACTGAGTGAGGGAGGAGAGTTAAAAGAGGGAAGTTTGGAGAACAGACCCTGATGTCACACCCCGACCAAAGCTTTTCATATATCGATGGCTATAGCACACAATTCCCCAGTCTCTAGCATAAAGGCTGACCATATATTATTAAGACAGGAAAGGATGTTAGTGATGGATCATGCCTGGCAAAAGCCATTCTGTGCAGTGTGCAGATATTTAGAATGAAGATAATCATTCAAGGTGCTTGAGGAAATGGGAACTGAGAGATTTTGAACAGTATGGGTCATAGCAATAGGATAATAGCTGGAAGTGTTAGAAAGGTTGGCAATTTTGGGAATGGCTGCACAAATGCATTGAAATAAAGTTTAGAAGTATACTCTTTCAACACATGAAGAGAGATACCTTCTGGTCCACAGACTTTGCTCGTGTCTAGAGGGAGAAGTGCTTTCTGGACTACATGGAAAGCACATCTATCTACTTATCTACAATTATCTATTTCTGAAAAGGTTCCAGTGTTACAGAGGATCCTTTTTCCCAAGGTTCCCACAGCTCCAAAGCTGTACTGGGACAGGATGGAATCCTTTGAAATGGGAAATTCTTTCATAAGACTGTAATCTCTTTGGTCGAGAGAAAAAGGTACAACCTTGCTAACGGTGATTTTTCACTTATGATGTAACCTTGAGCACGTAGATTTTGGTAGTACCTAATTAGAGGGCAATTATAGGATTCACAACAGGTGCATTAGGGGGTGAATGGATATTAGAGTCACCTGAGGTGAGAATGAGAGGAGGGAAGAGAACCAAATGAGTTGCTTTGATATTAGGAGTGAGGGCGACTGGCAAAAAAGAAGAATGAAATAAAGGAAGAATGTCAGACAATATAAAAGATACTTTTGGCTACGGACCAGAAAGGCCTAACAATGGAGGAGAAGAGGGTTATCATATTTCATTTGAATATAGGAATGCTTCACCTTATGAATAACATATCTCTAATGAGTTCTGAAGGAAATGAAAATCGATTGCGAGTCAAAGGAAGGAAAGGTTTTAGGTCTGATATTCCTGGCCGCTTGCATGAATGGTCTTAGATTCAAGCAGGAATAGTTGAATTATGGGCTGGAAGAGACAGTCTTAAAGGAAGAGTAGGTATATGACTTCATATATCCAACAATAACCCCTACAATGTGCTTAGCAGTGACAGAAACATCACTTCAGCAGAGATAGTGATCTTCTTGAGGAAAATCAAAAAAGTCTTTTTTTAGGTTAGTCCAGCTTTCTAGTTGAAAGATGGCATCTAGGACAGCTTTTCAATCCGCATCCACCTTTTTACAGTTTCTGTTAGGATTTAGCTGTCTGGTGGTACAGTCTTCTACATCTGAAGACAGGAAAACGACATAAAACTAGCAGTTCTTTCTGGATTTGATTGTGTGATGGACTAGAAAGTTGGTGGATCTGAGCTCATATGCTGAAAGATTTGCCCACTTCCTTGGCACAGTTGTTCGCATACATGTCATTTGTTTCAGCAGATCAGCAGGGACTATCAATTCCACACCAGCTAACAAGTTTCTCTCTGTCCCCAGCATTCAACCAGAAAACATACCCTGGCAGGCCAAAATGCCTATTGAAAGAAAAGTAGCAGATGTGTATTGCTGCTGCTGTACAGCTTCATCTTTCCTCTTTGCCTTGGCAGCTATGGTGGATTTGGCACAGCTGCTCCACAGGCTGTGGCAATGGCTCCATGACAGCACTCCACCACTGGACCTATGAAGCTGTGTAAACAACTTAGAAATACTGACAGAGGCATTAGGAATCTCCATTAGAACCTGGAAAAGGCAGTTCTAGCATGATGGGAGACATTTGCCCATTTAGACTCCTCACATCTTCAAGCTAACCTTCTAGGACTACCTCTGGTGGATGAACAGGATCTCGTCCATTGTTGTACGGACCAGCCTCTGACCACTGGCAACCTAACAATCCCAATACGGTTGTGTAATTAGGATAAGCCCCCTGCCTGCCAGGACAAAGAGGGTTGCCTGTTTTTTATGGCCTTGCACAGCTAGAAAGGACACATCAACAGGCCTCTTTTGTCAACATTGTTGCCGGACAAACCAGATGCCAAAGGAACCAAGTGGAAGAACCTGATGATCTGATTAATTTTACGTGGATTAGGTTATCCTTCTTTGTCAGCTATAGCACAGATGTCTTACACGAAAGGGTGACTGTATATTCCCACTTGACACCAAGGGTTGTTGCTGGAGAATGCCTCAATATATACAATGGCTGCTTAGAAGGTCGCAGAAACCAGGGATCCTGTAAGCCAAGAGAAAATGGAGGGATACCCCTCTGACACTGTGTATAGTGATGGACACAGACCTGGGATGAGGATACCAGGCCTGGGCAGGTAACCAAGGCCAGGGAAGTTGAGAGTTACAACAAACATGCAGACATGTTAGTGCCATAGAGCTGGCAGTTGTCTGGCTCTTCCTTTGTAGTCACCTATCCCTTTAGAACACACCCTAGTGTGTCAGGATGTACCATCAAGTCACGCTCTACTGTATTACACAAAAAGGATCTTTCTGCTTCCTGGCTCTGATGTACCTCACAGAAAAAAATGTTCAAGATGGCAAGCAGAAGACTTCTGGGCTGAGAAACATGAGTGGAGTGGACTCCACAGCTGCAAGTATTCACCTCTTAGGTAGAGAGATGGAACAGAATAGGGATGGATCTATTCACATCTCCTAACAATGCTCAGCTGCCTCAGTACATCACTTGTTCAATGCCAACTCCAGCAGGGGGCCCAGAAACCTTTACGATGAACTGGAACAGGTGGGTTTTCATACTTTTGTTCCCTCCACTGATATCAAGATTCTTCTCTGAATATGTCTCCAGCTTTGTTCCTTTAGTGGCAAGGGAATAGTCATACCTCCCGTTTGGATGTTGCTTGAATCCTCGTCCTCAGAAGAACTACCTACTAACTACGTACAGGTGGATGGGAGCATGCAACCAGGGAAGTGTTTAAATATTCACTCGTAGCATTTCTGTGATCCAGTCTCTGAACAGGTAACGTAAGATATCATCTGAAGACTCAAGCAGTCGACTTTATGATTGTACTAGTCATGCTGTAAAGCTTTTTGATTTTCCCAGAGGTAGCAGAGTTTGCCAGCCGTCTCAGAGAAGGAGGCTGTCCATTTCCTGTCTTACCTCTTCAACGTCCAAGGCATGACTTCCTCAATGGTGATGTGTCACCTAGTGGTAATGGCTGACCCTTATCCTAAGGTTTTGGCATATCACTATATCGTTGTTTTCCCTGCCAGATTGGATTGGGCCTTCTTCCTGTAGCGACCACCTTAGAGACAGGAAAGGCCATTCTAGTCATTACAGAAGACTCTTACCTATTTACAGAGTACATGGTTCACAAAGGTTCTGTCATTAGAGGACCAGTTGAACAGAACCTTGTTCCTAGTTGCATTGACATAGGCCTTCATGCAAACCACCTAAAGATGCTAGCATGCCATGCATAATTGATAATTTTTAGCCCAGACTTTCCTCACGTCTTCCTAGTTCCATGTCCTAGCGTAGTTGCTTACAGTGAGAGAGAGAGGATCACTGCCTCATTTCAGCTGTTATACTGGTGCAGATAAAGGACAGCACTCATCATTTCCTCTCTCCTGTAGCTGCACCATGTATTTACGTCTAAGCCACTGAGGATGCTTATGTTCATCTGGCATGACACCTTATGGCCAAGTTCACCAGCTCATATTATTCTCATTATACAGAAGGTTATCGAGGCATCTGATCCGGGGAAACTGCCATGGGCCCATGAGGTCATACAGGTTGCATCCATTCTTGCATTTCTGTGCTCAGTATCATTGGCTTACATAATGGAAGTCGAAAAGTAATGTACCATAGTATCTTTTGCAAGAGGTTCTCAGCACTGCACCAATATTACACATTGTGCATGGCTGTTGGCACCTCTCCACTAGTTTTAATTGGATGCAAGTCCTCTAGGATATAGGTGCATGACTCAACATGTAATGGCAGTAGCCAGGATAATTTTTGTTGCATTTATATATTTTTGTCTGGGCATGAGTGAGCTATGAGTTTTCATAATATCTAACAGGTTGTCTTCATGAGCTGATTAGTTCATTTGCATTTGTTTTTAATAAAGATTATGGTAAAGTGGGCTTGCTTTGTTGTTTGTCCTGATACTAGCAGACAACGTAGCCACTAGAATATGGGCTTTTAAGGATTGAAAAGCCTATTTTGGTGGTCGGATTGAGCTAGTGTACTATTATTGCTTGCCCTCTTTCCTCCCCTATCTGCAACTGCATTATGTCATGTACACTTGGAATTCTGAGGATGGATCAGCTCTGACATGTTGCTCTTCAAGTGCAAGAAACGGCGACAGAAAAGGGTTGACTGTTGTAGATCCTGTTGTAGTTCTTTAGTCCTTTCTTTCTTCCCATTTCAACCCTTGGGAGGGGCCTTTGATAACCCCAAGGCACAGGTTCCCAAGTTAGCTATTATTTGGAATTTTGAAAAGGAAATTTTTACTGTTGTGTACACTTCTTTTCTAAGGGCATAAACATTAGTTTTTGCTGAAAACTGGTTTGGATAAATGATTGCTATTTCTTTGTTCCTGTCACTTCCTTGCTAATGCAGGAATCTGCAAAGATGTATGAAGAAAAAGTTTGAAAATCTTCATTTTACATGGCATGTACAATTTTAAGAATGAATTTCTGTCACCTAAAGGAAAAGTGTGAACATTTAATTTTTTTTCTTTTTTTTCTTTCCAGCCAGAGATGATTTCCCATTACTTAGCAGAGTTCTCCATTACTTACAAGCCTGTCAAGCATGGTAGGCCTGGTATTGGTGCCACCCACAGCTCCAGGTTCATTCCTCTGAAGTAATTATCAATAAAGAAAAGAGTTACTATTTGTTTTATTTTCCCTTAATCCTTGAATAAGTGCTAAGAACTACTGCATGATTTCAATGACATTGTACGATTTTTAGAGGCTTTGATGTTAGTGTGCAGAGAGTTGTAGCTGGTGAGGTGTCTTATCATT
>JAUUDW010067122.1:7429-24514 GCA_032361385.1 Panulirus guttatus
TTATTTTGAGGTAAATGACTACTCTGTCAGATGGTTTGAATATCTGTGTTTTGGGTTTGGTGCTGCCCTTTACCTAGACAGGTCATAGTCTAATATTATCATGTCATTGTGTTGTTAAAGTACAGAAAAAGAAATTCTTTTGCCTTATAACCATGTTTAAACTAGCAGGCTCATATTTTCCTTGTGTGAGTAAAGTTTAGATAGGCATGTTTGAGAAAAAATTGAATAGCCATATAAGATTAGAGAATGGTTGCTAAATTTAGTCAAAACTCATCTTTCCTGTTTAGTAGTGACATAATGCTCAGTTGATACCCTGAGAATTTTTAATATTTAGACCCTCTGACTGTTCTTTCTGACTTTGTCCGTAATAGTCCTTTGGATTTGTCATCTCTTTAAATGTGATTTTAAGAAAAACAAGTTGACAGATACTGATCATTCAGCCCTCGATACGTAGAATCTTATTTAACTGAAAAAGTGTAGGTTTGGTTAAAAAATCTTCAGATTATATTATGAATACTGAATGTTCTCTTTGCCTATGAAGAATTATGTAATATCTCAACAGAATGGTAGGGAGAAAGTTGAAAGTATAGGAGTGCTGGGAATGCGGGATGTGGAAGAATCTCTGGTGTCAGTAGGTGCACTGACAGTTACAAACTCTGAAGAATCTGATGTTTCGTCAGATAAAATAACTCCTGACTCAAATTTCATCAACCCCACACACCTTATACAAAGTGGTAAAAAGTATATGGTAAGTAGAACAGCTTTCCTTTTAATTGCAGTATGAAGATAAACTAGTACACCTTTATATATCATCCTGCACTTTTTTAAGAATGCCATTCTTCCTTTTGCACAGGTCAATTTTGAAATCTAAACCTTTGTATACAGTATACCTTTCTTTCATTTCATTTTATCTATGTTTTTTTTTGTTTATGACAGATATATTAGGTCAGGTTTTTAATACTTTTCTCAGTATCCCTTTAAAAAACTCATGATACTTTATCCCATTCTTTTTTATCAGTTTCTCACTCTTACATCTCTAATTTTCTTTCTTCCTTACCCTTTACTTTGTATAAATCTCGGTCATCCTTCACAAGATGTTCCTTTAGCAGTCCTCACTACATGTTTTCTTTTTCTACTCAGCTTTCTTCCAGTTTTCTTCTCATGTAGTTGTCTTTAATTTTTCATTGCTAGTGAAGCTTCATTTCATTCAAATCTTCTTAATCTTTTCATGTTACAGCATGTTATTCTCATGTATTCTGTCTTTACAGCCAAAACTGTATTATTTCTTTGATTATATAAATCAATATGAAAAGTTTTGTCCAAGCTCCTTTGGTACCAAATCCATTTACTGCCCAAGTTGAAATAGTATCATCAACAGGGAGTAATATCCTAGGTTTTCAGTATTTTCTCAGAGTACCAGAGTGACTATTATTTAATCTTTTTAAGCTTGATATCCTGATATTTTCTGCATGAATAAAAAATCTCAATTACATCATTGGGTTTTAGCAAAGAACATTTGATGGCAAATCTAACATTTACATTATCAAAAGATGAATAGAAGTAGATGAGGGAATGTGTGAATTCATATCAGAAACTTAATGAGTTGTACATAAACTGGCACATGAGCACAGCAAACTCATGGACATGCTGTGATTCACATTTTGTTCATAACATAGATTTATTTACAAACTAGCACATGGAAGAAGTAGAGTAAACTCTCTCCCAATCTCACACCTCATTGCTACAAAAATCAAGTACACAATATGAAACTGCAGTGTCAATACAGTGATCCATTAGCTTTTAGGTACAGTGAATGTGCTTTTTGCCACTTTCTTGGTTTGCAGAAAATGTTAAAAAGTCTAGATTTCAGATGTGAAATAAGAATAACTCATAGATTCTAGTAGCATGTACTTTTCCAGAAACAATTGTCTACGTACCAGTCTGACCGTGCAGTCTTCCCAGAGCTGTCTTCTGTGGCTCTTGATTGGAAAACTTTCAGGAATGTGCGAGAATGTTCATGTTCTACTCCATTTGACCACTTTAGTCGCAAGGTTGGTGCAGTTTTTGTTTTAATACATGAATTGCTTCTCCCTCCCTAGTGAAGTAGCATCAGGAACAAATTCACAGTGGCTTCATCTGCATACAGCAACTCTCTGTTTGTCATGTATAATGTACTGAAACCAAAGCCTACCATCCACAGCCAAGCCTCACAGATTATTTCTTGTTTTACCTTGACAGGTTCAGCCCATTATTGATCCATTTCATCCTATCCCATACACTTCTGTCACACCCACTTGCATGTTCAAACCCTTACACTCCAAAATCTCATTCACCCCATCCTTCCATCTCCTTTTCAGTTTCCACCTCCTTCTTGATCCTTCTGGTTCTGACATGTAGTTCCAGTATAATTGCAATATATGACTCCCTCACATCTGTAATTCCGCTTGAACACCTTAAGCAACAATAGCCAGTCTCTGATGAGACAAATATGATTATTGTTGATTTTATGCCTTATTTATAGTAATATTAATATTTCATACACATTACAAGGTATATTCAACAGACTTCTACCTCTGAAATTTGAGCATTCACTTTTCCCCCTTACTTTTATAAAAAGGCACTACACATGCATTCTACCTCTCAGACACCACGGTATAGGCCATACAAATGTTAAATAATGACTAACAAATCAGCAAAATTCTCACACCCTTTTCAGGGACTAGGCTACAATCCTATATACACCTGCTACTTTGCAACGCTTTATCTTATCAAAAAGTTTTCACTACCATCTCTCTTTACACCAAAGCATTTGCCAGAACTCTCTCACTCTGCATGCCACCTCATCTCAAGCACACAACATCCACCACCCTATCATCTAACACATTTAAGAGTAATTGAGAATACTTACTTTTTGTCTTTTTCACCACTTATTTGTCCATTACCACTTCCCCATCTGCTGTTCTCACTGTTGCTCCCATCTGTTCTTTTGCTCTCCTCTAATTGTTCACATTCTTTAGAAATATTTTCTTATACTCCCTAAAGTTCATTAAGTATGGTCCCCATTAAAGCAGGATGTGGTCAGACAGTTCAAAAGACTTTAGAGACACTTAATAAGCAAAGTCATAGGAATTGGACTTTTGAATTACCCTGAGAGGTTGAAAGAACTCAATCTTTACGGTTTATAGAGAAAAAAAAATACAAGTCTAATATGCACAAGGCTACAAGTTGTGGGTACCAAACACATTGTTCATAGACCAAAAGATCTCAGCAAGAAAGAAACAGTGTAATTAAGTCTGCCATAACTCCTTGGAATTTACAAAAAAGATATCAAATAAAAGACTATGAAAGCTCAGCAAGGAAAATGGAAAGACTGTGTAACGTATGGTACTGCCAGTGAAATCAGGAACCTCCATGGGATGAGCACTGAAGCATTAAAAGATACACCCAGAATTGACAGTACTGCAAAATTTATGGGAACAGAGAGGAGTAGTATCATTACCTTAGAAAAACATGCAGTGAGCACCTCATGCTAGCTGTGATTAATGGCTAAATCTTATTGTATGTACTCATAGGAAGGTACTCTCTTTCCTGGCCCTTGCTTAGTAGTTTTGCATTCTATTAATAATCATATTTAACTGACATGAATATACCTTATTAATTTTAACCATTTTTTAACTTTACATTCATTGCCATCATCCATTTAGCTACAGCACAGCAGCATGATCTTGGGCAATGTCTCTATGTATCCTAATCCTTCATTAGTTATTTACACTTTTCCATACTAATATTCTATGGTAAAATCTCTTCCTTATGTCTTTGCTATCTATTTTCATGTATTTGCATATCTTATTAATAACTTCATACACTTGACAGAGTTTTGCACGACATGATTTAAACCCTGTTAAGTCAGTACTTTTAGACTCAAACATGGGAAGCTCATTTGCAATCTGTTTAACTAGGGTTAACAAATAACCCAAATACTAGCCAACCCTGAGAAATGTGTCTTTTTACTTAGACACAGTTGGGTTGTGTATCTTAAGTTCTTGAAGATGGGCATTGTGAGCTGCAAGATGTAAGCAGTGAAAAGAAAGATTATTCATACTGTAATAACAGAATCATTCTATATGTTCAGATATTTCCAAACTGTTACTCCCCAGACAGAATTTATTTTATTGAGTCTGCACTTGTTTGATAGCTGGGAGAAGCATCTTGAAGAGTAATCATAGACTTGCCCATACTGTGGCTCAAGAATTCTCAGGAGTTGCAGCTATGTCATTTCATGTTCACAATTTTCTGTTGCCAAGGCTGTTTCATGAGTTCAGGAACTGGTAATGAGGCTGAGTCACTAAAGGGGTCAGTTGTTTGATATGTTGTTATATTCACGTGGTGTGAAGAGACTCAAGGATGATTTCTTCATGTCTGTCTGCAAGCAATGAAGACATAAAGTGGAGTTTACTCGACTTGCATTTACTGTGATCTTTTTTTTCTTTTCATTTTCATAATTTCAGTCCTTGAGTGACAGGGTGAATGCTGAACTGGGCAGTTAGCCAATCACTGCCAGGGATTGTGGCCATATATAGTTTTATATGATAAGGGATTGGTTTAAAGGGAATGTTTTTTTTTTATTTGAATAATTCTCACATTACATTACTAGGTCATACTGCCAAGGGCTTTCCCTTAGTTTACAGTAGTTTTCTGCCTACCCACAGCCTCTTACATGATACCTACATGGTACTTCAGTAATCCTTAAAGTTTTTATATCAGATCTTCCTCCTTAAATCCTGTTGGCACAAATAGTACATTACTTAGCATTGAGTGCATTTCACCATTTCTCTGAACAGATCTGATAGAAGGCTATATCACCCAGGGCACAAGCCTTTAATCCATGAAAAGGTCTGTGGGACCTGGATGTGGATAGGGAGCAGTGGTTTCGGTGCATTACACATGACAGCAGAAATGAGTCTCGTCACAGAAGGACTTTTTTTTTTATTATAATATCATACCACATTGAAGATCCTTCCTAAAACTGTTCAGTATGCTTCCATGAAAATTTTCTCTCTCCAATATGTGAAATATCAAATTATATGCTCTTGAGGATTTCAGGTACGGCTCACTTTTCCTAGTTCATTGTATCACTAACTTACCAACTGTATGTACATGATGTACATTTTGTTTTGTAATTAGTACTATATGTTTGTTTGAAAATGTTGAAAAAGGTTCTCATATCCTTTAATAATGTTGTGTAAATGTGTCAGTCTTCATAATTTTACATTAATTTCTTGATTTATTTACATAAATTTGCAAAGCTAATGCAAGTTTTTATTTTGGGCAATATAGTACATTTCATCATTTATGTTTTTTGCAGCACCACTGCTGGCGGTGTGGAGAAGTGTTCTGCACTCGATGCATCGACAAAAAAACAGCACTACCAGGTCATCTTAGTAGACAACCTGTACCTGTGTGCAGACCATGTTATAAGGATGTCACACGTTCCATTTCTGTAGATACTCCATAGAATGAGAGTAGTTTCTGTATATTAGTTCTTATAGACATCAGCTGATTTATACTTTGGTGTAAGTTATATTTTACTTATCCACAGTATATTTTGTAATGTGGGTATAGTTGGGTTGTGCTTCTGAATAGAAAGACTGTAGACTGTTGGTCTATCTGTCTATGGAGACATGGAGACATGTACATTATACTGAAACAGCCAGTGATTCCAGATAGCCAATATGGGCCATATACTAACATCTTTTACCTTGTAAATGCACCTGATTTTAACTTGGGAGCTCTTATTACTTCCATTCGAGTTGTTAAGGTGATCACTATATAGCAAGTTTAAAAGCACAGTATGCTATTGATAGTGATTGGTGTTGCACTGTTTTCACAGGGTTCACTTTTTCTTATAAGAGTAAAATATTTTCCTCCTGTTCTTAAGATTTCAGGTGCTCAACAAAGGGATATATTATATCATCACAGGCAATCATTAGTTTTGTGTTGTTGAATGAGTCTAAGCTATCTAGACTTCAGCTAATGAGTTTACTGTATTTACATATCCTAGCAGACAGTGGTGGATGGTACAATGCTGATGAAAATGTATTTTTTCCTTATGAGGATTGGTTAGTTCATATACTTTGGGGTTTGAGCTTTCTTGAAACTTTTTTTCTAACTAATTTATGACCATGTACTATGAAAATGTATTTTCTCATATCTCAATTCAACATCACAATCAGATGGTATGCCAGATATAAGGGAAAAGAGTATTACCAGTTAACTTATATTGTTCTCTATACATCTACTTATAGGCTTTTGAATATTTTGATAAGATATATGTTCTGCAGTGAAGTTCAGAGTGAAAGGAATGTTTTGAGTGCTCTACAGATTAATGGGCTTAGTAATAGGAACACATAAGCTGTAGCATATAGGGCATGTAAGTTGGCGACTGATGACCCACTGGTATAAATGTACACCCTTATGTAATTGTTCATAAATAGAAGTTAGTAAATAGTACATTAAGTTCATAAGTAATATGTCGATGCTACAAATTGTGGCTTCCCCTGTGATAGTGTGCATTGTGATAAGAATTGATGAATATGTGGTGTGAATTTAGACTTCATGACAAATGCAATACAGTCTGCCCTGTTCTGTCATTTCTGCAAACTAGGGCAAATACTTGATATACATATGGCCTCCCACTATTTGTATCTTAATAGATGATTAAACAAAGTGATACAGCTGGCCCTCATATATACCAAAGGTTGCATTCTCAGAAGAGGCTGGCATAAGCAATTTAGTATAAAGGTAAGATTTAAGTTTTCTTATAAAAGTGGGGTTCCCTTTCTAACTGATGTCATAGTTCCACTTTTGATGAAGATTCTGTGCTGTAGTAAGTTTCCATGCATACACTAATACCAGTGTAATCACAGAATACTGTAATGTTGTTTGATAAACATCATAAGTGAATATACTGTATTCACTATTATATCCTGTTTTTTCTGCATGAGGAGAGACCAATGTCAGGTAAATCTAAAGAAAGACAGGGTTGTATTAGGAGAGAGAGCATTGTATTGCTGGAGTTGATGTTATACACATAGCCAAGCACTGGGGCCCCCTTATCATTCACAAGTTTTTAATTTCTTAGCTTTATTTTGATGGGTTAACAACTGTTTTGACTCCTTCACATGTAGAAGCAATTGTAGGATGTTTTGAGGGTACTATGTTACCGTACTATGTTACCAAGAAAAAGATTGAAACTAGTCTGTGAGTATTACATGACTTCACTCAAGCACTGTGTGGAAATTGGCATTAGTAGGTTGCAGGTCCCATGATTCACTGCAAGTAAATATTTTCTAATGTATTTCATTGCCTCAGTGTTTACGATGTTTTATTTATCACCCTCTTAATATTGGTAATTTCTGTCACTTTAGACAGGAGTACAATGAATATTCACATTTTTTTCAAAAGTATGTTTGTATCTCACTGTTTATCAAGTTTTCATCATTAATCTCTTTTAGAAGTACTCAAACAATTTGAAAGCATTTGTTTGTTTTTTTATATTACTATCGTGTCAATCAAGCTATGCAGAAATAATAACACTGTAAATATAAGTACTATGTGGTAATGATAGTGCTTCCCTTGATTCAGTGCGATATCTACAGATAAATTTTTCTTTGTGTATCAACATCTCATTATTTACTATGATATCTTTTTTATGCTCTTCTTATATTTAGGCTGCTACTATTGATGACCACTTTTAGACTGATGTAGAATAAATGTGTTCTCTTTTCTTATGTATGGTAGTACTGTGCAACCATATAATAATGAGTTTTAGCTTGGTATAAAACAAATTGCCAACATGCAAATTTGGTTCATGTGTAGTATAAATGAGGACTACCTGTATCAGTTTGTTTAGACATGAGAAATTGGTCTTGTCATACTAATGCATTATGATATATGCCTCAATAGTTCCTTATCAATGGAATATTCTTAATCAAAATTAAATGACAGTTTAGTGATGGTATTTGTATTTTCTGTACTTTACACAAAGTTACAACAACCTATGCTATGGTTGATCATTCCAGTTCAGGCTTGGAGCAACATTATTTCAGACCAAACTATTTGAGAGTGGTTCAGTCTTTTATGGTTGACTACTTTCTGAACTCATCCAGTTTTAGAATTCAGTTAAACTCAGGTTTTGATAAACTGTAATTAACAGATTCAGTCTATCAAGAGTCAGACTGACACTTAAATTAACAGCAAACAGTCACCACCTATTTGATAAACATGGTACTCAAGAACTTTAGTTACATCCAAGTAATGTATTAAAGTATTTAAATCAGAAAAATGGATGCTTCTTAAAGTTATGTTATGCAAGAAGACATTCACCGTAGTCCATTTTATATATATTTCTGTCAAGGCAACCACTCTGTCAATATACACCTTGAGATTTTCTGTTACAGCTTCAAAATTATGGTCTGGTTAGGGTGGGATGGGGGCTTGTATGGGTGATGAATGCCCTATTTGGAAATATTAGCTTAGTTACCCTCCATGTATGAGAGAGGGAGTTTTTATGCACTTGTGTAGATGTTGCTGCCATTGTCAAAGAATTCTCCAGTCTGCTGATATATGCAAAATATATATTTACACCGTTTGATCTTCAGAATCTATTTCGCAAACCCAAACTAGTTTTTTTTTCTTTTTTTTTACCGCCTCGCAATAAATGGCAGCTCCTAATCTGCACATTATCATTTGGCATATATTTAGGAATATTACAACAAATTTGCAGCTTTGGCAGCGACTGTGGCACCGAATTTGTATATCATGTACCAACTGATGATAACTAATAGATCTAGCTCCGAAAAAGTGCAAGCTGTATTGAGGGAAATATCGTAAGATCAGAAGAAAAAATCAAGACAAAATTTTAAACGCTGTAGGCGAGAGATTATTTTTTCCCGCCCTGCACCTCACCACATACAGGAGTGAAGGAAACTATGTTTATGGCCAGACTTTATGGTAGTATATCAAAAGTTGAATATAGTCTAAGTTTACTTATGTTCGCAGGCTTACACTTTTATACGTATCATATTATGTTATATGTTATCTTGTATCTTAGACGCTTCTTAACATGGTAATACGCCTTGGGATTTGGTGATGTCAGATTTTAAGGTCCGTTGATACTGAGATTTGTGTCGTCTGCAAACAATATGTCTTCGTGGCCGCTGTATACGGGTTTAAATTCTTTTTAAATTCTCCAAAGGCTCTTAGATTGTACTCTTTTAAGTTTAGTGTTTTTGAGTCTATAGTTTATCTCTGACCTTATTCCTTATAGAAATATTTAATCAATTACTGCCTCTTCTTCGTAAGATATATGCATGCTGATGCTCTACGAAGTATTTTTAATATTAGGTTTCTCTCTTGTCTACAGATTGCATCAAGACGGGCAAATTGTACACCGTGTGGGTACCGGCCCGTCGCCACGCCCAGCACAAGAGGATCGACCGCCCATTGGTGGAGTCCGCCGTGACGTCACACGGCAACGTGGAGTATGATTGGATGAGCGCCCATTACAACAGAACGACAGACAACATCTACTTGCTCTCCTTCCCGGAGAAGGTGGACCAAAGAAAGGGAATAATATGCGTGAGGAAGCCAGACCAGCAGCAGCAGTAATAACAGCTGTAACGTTAAACTGTCCCGTGGAACGGCGAGAGTAAAAGTATCTGATGTCAGTGTTTAAGCTTAGGCGGGAAACGTTTAAAAAAAATGTCACCCCTTAAAACCAACACTGTTAATTTGCTAGTCTCTGCATATTTTTTTTTCTCTCTCTGTCTCTCTTTAAAAAGAATAGTATTTACACCTCCTGCGACATTCATTGTCTGCTTGTCTGTACGTGGATGATGTTGGATAAGAAACCTCAACCCACAGAACACTTGTATTTAATTCACGGAGCGTTTGGAGAACAACGGATCATGAATTGAGTTGGGGACAGGTCGCGCCCGATGAAATCCGGTCAGAAATGTGACCGGATTTTCCGCGCATGCCCAGAACAATTCAAGACAATCCCATACGCATAATCAGCTGGCAGAAATGTGTAAGATTTTAATTCGCATTTTCAAAAAGTTGTTTGTCTGTAAGCACTGAACAGCAATACGCAAGAACAACAGGGTTACATCACGACTTTAAGCCACTGGTGACATCTGGCGAATCCAGTCAGCCAATGAAATGGTGGCATCTACCGGGCCACGTCTGTGGTCCGTCTCACTTGCGACAGGGCACCAATTTGTTCTCTCAAGTTTCCCTCGCAAGTAACTGTACACCCGCCGAGTTTTCCTTCAAGGCTGTGATGGCTCCATCCCGTGATATAGGTAAATTGGAACTCTTTTCTTTCCCACTATGAAGAAACAAAGCATCAGGGGTGTAGAACTGTTTCAGCTGAGTGGGAGGCAATCATTTTGACTTTTTTTTTTCATTGTCTTGCTACGTGACACATCAGAAGTATGACCATATACCATATTCAGTATGACAGACACCATATGCTAGCTCAGTTTGACTGAACTCCAGTATGACTAAACTCCTACATTACAGTAGTATGACTTCGACCATACACAGATTCAGTATGACTGGGACCATGAACTAGTTCAGTATGAATGAGATCATACACGAGTTCAGTATGACAGAAACCGTACACTAGTGTAGTATGAGTGAAACCATACTACTGCAGGTAGCTAAGACTGAGAACATACACTAATTCAGTATGAATGACAACGTGGTTCAGTATGACCGAGAACAAACATTGGTGTAGTATGACAAAGAACAAGTATTCAGACACACTGAGACAGCAGACGAACACATGCACAGTGGTTCAGTCCTTAACTGTGACAGAACAATGTACTGAAAGAACGTCGTGTGAACAGATGAACAGCTGAGTGAGAACATGAACATGTGAAGAAAAGTCATTAAAATGAAATGGTGAACATATATTCCGCTATTCAATGATGATGATAATGACATAGAATTTAGTGTATACATAATCAACCTGATTAATTGACACTGATGTTGATATATTTAACATGTGTTTACTCAATCAAAAGGTGATTCCGGTAATGTGTTCCTGTTTCGTGATGTGAAGGGAGTTTCTAACAAGTGTTCTGTTGGGGTCCTAGACTTTTAACATGTTAATTCTGAAAGTTATGAAACGGATTAATTGTGAGCATCTGTCTCTGGTCACCGGAGTTCATTCCTTAAATTTAACATGTTGGTTAGGAGGTTATGAAATGTGATACTTGTGTTAAATGTTTAATTTTTTTTTATCCTGTATTTTGACATGTATAATAAGCATGTGTATTACTTTATATTTTTCTGTTGTAGGTTTAACAAACTATGATATGTGAGCTTAGTGTTAAACTTTTGTGGTCTAGATTTAACGAGTAGAAATACTGTGAAATGTGAACCTTGTGTTGAAACTGTTCTGATTTAGATTTTACAGTGTACATAGACATATTTTACAGTGTGAACCAAATCCCAAATCTCTCTCTCTCTCTCTCTCTCTCTCTCTCTCTCTCTCTCTCTCTCTCTCTCTCTCTCTTATGAGTTTAACAAGTTACGAAAAAATGGCTATGAAATGTTGACTTCGTGTTTAAATCTTTAACGCTACACTCTTGACGTGTTTGAAAGCTCTGAATTATGGAAGAAACCATTACAGACTATATTCCATGAATGGTATGGGATTAACCTTCTGTTTTACTATCCTGTCCCCACCACAGATGCAGCATGACCATAGGATATTATTGTTGTCCTTCGGCAGATTACTTCGTCGTAGACCATCAGGTCTGGTGTTATCTGGCCTACCCATGTACTCCCATGCAGTGTCCTTAAATAGATAACCTTATTATGGTCGGTTATCTGTCCTTTACATGTACTGCCATGTGCTGTCCTTCAGTAGATAACTTTATCATGGACCATAAGGTCTGTTATCTTTCCCTCCCCCTCCCCCCTCAATGTACTTTCCTCTAGAACATAACTTCGACATGGGATCACCAGACAGATCTCCTGTTATATGTCTTCCCCACGTATTGTCCTCCAGCAGACAACCTCGTAATGGGATCATCTGCGCCCCCTGTTATCTGCCCTTCATGTGAACTCCTATGACTAGTCATGGAAAAGCTATTGACGTCCAAGACTTGACACCACTGAAAAGTAATGTGACAGTGAACACAGTAACTAAACCACAGAAGAGTTATCTACCATACATTTCTGTTACTGACGAAGGCTATGCAGATTATCTGATCTGAAAAGATAATTACATGTATTATTTATACGTTAGTTATTAACTATACCTTCTGTCCAAGATTCAACAGGTTAATCTGGATGATACTAGATGTAAAAGTAGTTTTGCATGTGTTATGAAGTATATATTTTCAGAGTTGAATTGAAGTTATTGTGTACGAGTTTTGTTGTGTTGTGTCCGTCTGTAATATTTGTAACAGGATTTAAGTAACTTTATGGTCAGCATACACTTGTATACTGGCAAACAATCCTGTGATGTTCTGTGAACTTTTCCATTATCTCATATGTCTCTCTGTCTCAGCAAAAGTGTAAAAATTGCACTTTGTACTGTAGTGTTATATATTATGTAGTTAAGATGAATTGTATTCCCTTTTTCCTCTTTCAAGACTATAGTAAGTAGATATATCTAGATCAGTCTCCTTTGCATTCATGCTTCGTGTTTCCTCATCTTTCTAGCAAAAGTAGAAATTCTGCTCATTTGTGTTGTAGAAAGAATAATGATGTATTATGTAGAGTTAAGATAAATTATGAGTTTTTTCTTATTCATGAGAGTGTCGACGTATGTAGGTGAGTTTCCCTTGTATTTCTTGCTTGATGTTTCCACATTTGCATTATTCCAAGCAATCTTATTGTGGAAAAGATATTTGCACACCTGTATGGAACAGTGTAGGTACTTTATTAGGCAATAAGGATAGGGTAAATTTACAAAAGCTTCACTCACAAGGAATGAAGTGGATCCCTTACGTCGAGAAGAAGCAAAATGGGTCAAAGGTAAAAAGGTGGATGTTGAAGCCTGTGTTTAATCATAAATCCGGATTTCTAAATGAAAATAAAGCGAGTTGTTTCGACCCCTCCTAACCAAAGGGAGTAAGCAATACAGTGATACGGTATAAAAAGAAAAAGAAATCAATAGACTTCATGACAGTGTAATAGTCAGCGACTTTAAACAACCGCATTGTAAATTGGAACAACCTTTAATTGGTAATTAGGAGGGTAATAAGATGAGTGACAGATTGAGGAGAACGTTAGGTTATACCACACCTTAAGCAACGCGACAAGAAATCGAAATACGTCAAGAGTGAAGAGCTCTTCAAAGCATGCAAGGCTAAGACAACCAGAGACCATTGTTTGAAATCAAGCGAAAAAGAAAAGTTGGTAGAAAATATGTGTAAAAGACTTTTGAATTTACAATTTACCATTTCGCATATCTATATATCACCTTCTGTTGCTCAGTTTTAACCAGAGACTTGGTCTTGACACAGTAAAGGGATGTGTGTAGAAAATATTAACAGCAGTGGCCAACATATAACCAGATTTACCAATGGAACCTTCATTTTCACATATATGATAACGTAATGACGGTTCCTAACTACAGAAGAGCCGGGTTCGATAGCATGCCCCAAGAATTTCAAAATGAATGCTGGATACATATTTCAGAGGCAGAGACGGTTGAAGAAATGTTGAGCTATTTAGAAATTTATACCGAGTTATACTGAGAGAGAGAGAGAGACACTGCGCCAATGCAACCTATGCGAAAATACAGTACATCGTAACCAACCTATATTACTAGAGAGTCAGTAGGTATTATAGGAAGATAGACAGAATAATGCATATAGCAAATAAAAAGCATCGGAAAACCGTGAGGGCTGAATCAAAAATGTATATTTACAGAGAAAAAGCAAGAGAAAGATAATAGGCAGTAAACGTGAACGCAGGATATAAATGAATAACTCAAAGTATGAAAAAAGGAATCCCAAGGAATTTCTTAAACACATGATAAAGAATAAAGAGGATACGGTAGTTCCATTGCTAGATATCAGTTGAGAACTGACACAAGACATCACCAAAATGGTATCAATATCATAAGGTATTCTTTATCGTTTATACGTCTGAAGATGGTTCTAACATCATAAAATCTGTATGACATATTTTCAGGCAAAGAGGGGGAGGAGGAGAAGCATGAACTTAAGGAAATTAAAATGTCATAATTCATCAAAATATCTTGGAAAACTCGATCCCAGTATATCAACTTCTCCAGAGGATCTGTTGCCTAGAGACGTAGAAAAAGAGGTCCGTATGATACTAATGTACCCTATAACGGAAACCTTCGGCAAATCACTCAGTGACGGGAAACAAGCCCAGCGAATGGAAGCTTGCAAATGTCGTACCAATATTCAAAGAGAGAGATAGGGAACACCCACTGAATTATCGCTGAGTACACCAACTTTAGTGACAGGAAAAATGATGTAAAGCATCATTCCGAACGGACCTGTAGCAATTGATTGGAACACAGCAGGTGGATAAGGGATAACAAACACAGATCTCGTAATATCAGATCCTGTATGGCCAAATGGATGGGATTCTTCAGTTACGGACACAACAGTTGGCACTTACCGACTCTCAGGAAACCTTTGGTAAGGTATCATGTACGAGAAAATTGTTATCGACAATGAAGTCTTATGATGGTGTTATCGAATTATTCGAATTGATTCATGGCTGGCTTGCAGACAGAAGAGTTGCATGTAATTTTAAGACGTCCAATTAGCTGGCAGTAGCAGCAAGTGGCGTACCACAGGGGTCGGTTCCTGCCTCATCGGTAATTCGAAACAAATGTATGAGTATAATGTGTTTAGTAAATTCTTATCACATGTGGCTGAAGAACCACAGATACGAAACATGAAAATAGAATCCGAATTCGAGTAACTAAGGAAAGAAATTGCTGGAAATTATACCCAAGAAGTTCACATACAAAATCCCAGAAGCAATAATTATGCACTTTACCTAACAACGTAATCAGGCCACATGATGAATATGCCGTGCAGTTCTGGTCTCCAAGTTACAATAAAAATAAAGACGAAGATACATTTGAAAGAGTGAATATATCGCTGCTAGAGTAATATCAATAAATTTTCGTTCACGCATCTTTCTAACTTCTCTACAAGTCTCTCATATAATTCCTTTGTATTATCATTTCTTCTTCTAATTACAACAGCAAAACGTAAGTGATCTATTTCTAAATTGTTCTTATTCGTAACCTTTCTTAACTTTTGAAAAATAACCTTCCTCACCCATACAACAGAGTTGGGACAAACTCTCCATCAAGCAAACTTCCAGTTCACGCTACTATATGCGAATTCTTCCTATACACCAGACCTTGCTGTGACCCACTAGTGTTTCTCCTTCGCACTGCCTTACAGGGAAGGAGCCTTCTCCTTTTCCATCCTCTTTCCATTCGTCAGATTGGAAAGTTGGGTTACTGTTCCTTTCCACCAACAGATGACCATCAAGTCTTCTGTTATCTGCCTTCACCAAACACTCCTATGTCCTCTGCCATAATTACTGATCACAAACTCAAGAACAATACTCAGTATACTTTTCTTTGGTTTAACTACTATATAGGTTCTTCAGTCGCCCATCTCTTTTTCATCTCATATTGATGATATATGAATCTACTTTCCTCCTCCTCCTCCTCCTCTGTCACCGTCAACAAGGCTGCCCACTGTTATGTCCGACGCTTCCTCTGATTCAGCTATTAGCACAGCATCATCTGCACAAAACTGTAATTAACTCCCCATCTCATTCAGCTTGGTTCATTAGTACGTCATAATCAACACTCCTCACCCCCATCCCACGTAATGCCTGATATCCACAGATAACTGAGCAGCCATGGAAGCATCACATAACCATGACGTCCTCCCACATTTATCTAAGACCACTCGAATCATGTTCTCTCTTCTTCCATTTGGAAGCATCAACAGCATTTATAAGTCTTCCAAGCATATACTCAGACTTGAGCTTTCCAAAGTGTTATTAACTAACTTTATGATACCCTTATCCTGCATCAGTTTTGCTGAATACACATTCTTTTTATTTACTCTGAAACTTCTCACAAATACCTTCCGAAACCCACTTTATTCTTCACTAACAAAGTGTCCATTGATCCTTCTAGCATGGTCAGTCACTATCTTTTCATGTTCACCTTACCATCTGTGCTAAAAAGAATCCCATCCCTGTCGTTCTTGCAATAAGATTTTTCCTCTGTCTTTATACAGTGGAACAATTACTGCCTTTGTCTAGTCGTTAGTGACAAAAAATACTTTCCATTTTGCTATACAGTTCTAGTTACTTTATAGACCCACTCAGCAGCAGCCTATTCTCCAGTCTATATAGTCTCAGTCTCTGCCGGCCTTATGCACACCTCCAACATGTTCAACTTTTTTGAGTCACCATGACGGTTTAATCTGTTTACGGATGGGGCGGTGAGGAAGGTAAATGCAGATCTTGGATAGGGGAGCTGATATGCAGTCTGTTGAGGGTAGAGAGGGGGTAAGCCTGGGAAGTGCGTCAATTATTGTTTGCTGATGACGCGGTGCTGGCGGTAGATACGTATGAGGAATTACAGATACTGATTTCTGAATTTAGGAACGTGTGAAATGAAAAAGTTGAGAGTAAATGTGAATAAAATCAAGGTTGCTAGGTTAAGCAGTGCAGAGAGACTAGTTTGTTCTGGTTTGAGTTTGAGTGGAGAGAACTCGGAGGAAGAGGAGTATCATAGATGCCTGGGAGTGGACATGACAGTTAATGGAATCATGGAAGCTAAAGTGAGCCATGGGAAGGGTGATGGGACGAAGGTCGTGGGTGCATTGAGGGATACGTAAAAATAGAGGTCAGTCACTATATGGGTATGTTTGATTGTTTAGTAATTCCTTCGGTGGTGTGAATAAGTGAGGCGCGGTCCTTAGACAAAAACGTAGAGAAAAGGGTGGATGTGATAGAAATGAAATTTTATTGACAGTTTGT